>BPLR01008180.1:0-135906 GCA_021605095.1 Caerostris extrusa | reverse complement strand
GTACAGATTAGGTTTTATTTATAAATATTTAATCAAATAAGAAATAATTTAAAAAGTTTATGATTTTTGGTCATGCACCTAAATAAATATAATTGGATTAAATGGAAAATTTTTATTTAAGAAACATTATACATCCATACAGACATTAAACTTTATACATATATCTCCTTCAATAAAAAGATGTTTTTAATGTTTTAAAATCTATATTATGGTTTATTGACAAAAATGTTATATATATCAGGGTTACCAGAAGATTACGGTAATTTTACTCATTAATTAAGTAAAATTTAATCAAAATTAGCTAAATATTATAATAATGCCTAAAATGTACAATTATTTTAAATACTTTATTTTTTTAAATGTAAGCATTGATATTTGTATTTGATTACTTTTAATTTTTATACTACAAATTTATTTTAACTATTACTATTTTTTTCGCCGTGACAAACAAGCAAAAAAAAAAAAAAGCTGTATTATAATAATCTTGTCTTTTTAAGCCTGTTTAAATTTTTTTTCTTTTGTATTAAAAAAATAATTTTTGAAAAAGAAAACATTTATGACCGCAGCATAACTAACTGTACAGAACAAATGAATCTCCAAGACTTGAAAAAAAAATCAGATGAAAGCAATGCAGTGATTCATTTTTTTGAATAACTGATCATATGGGAATCTTATTAATTCTACAACGAAATAATTGTGCATTTATACATCTCATTTTAATAACTCTGACATATTTATTTTACATTAAATTTCAGAAAAATCAGCCACACAATGAGTGGTTAAACATATGTTTTTTAGCTATTAAATATTAGTCGCATTTGGCAACCTTGATATATATATATATATGAAACACACACACACATGTGTATATATTTAGATAGATAGATGTATAGTATAGAATATATTTATGTCATAAATATATTCTATACAGCTATCTATCTATAAATACACACATACACAGACATATAGATAGATAGATAGTCCAACCCTGCTGTGACGTATTTAGAAACAGGATGTCTCCCAAAAATAACTACTTTTTAGTACTATGCATAAACGTATTTTATATTTATGTAAACATATTTAGTAATACACTTCCTACTTCTTAAAATAACTTTTTTAAATTTAAATGTTTAATTGTGTGCATTCATTTGTATAGTTCTAATGTAGTAATGTATTATCCTCCTCATGATTGGCTCAATAACCCCATAGTGGGCCAAGGCTGTCTGCCTACTGGTAAATTTCTAAACATGAGATGTTTTCTTTTTTATGGGGTACGGTTGTGAACCCGACGCCCAACAGTCATGTTAGACTGGGACCTACTGTTTAAAGTGGATTCCGAACCACTACAAACATCCATGGCACCGCCGGGACTCGAAACCGAAACCTGAGGTACCGAGCGCCAGCCACTCGGCCATTCAGGCCCCAGTATTGTATCATAATAAAGAAATATTGAGTGTTATTTTACGGTATTTGGAATTCAAATAAGTTAATGCCATATTATATTTTCAGTTCGGCAATAAGGAAAAGATCTTAAGAGACTGTTCAATTACCATAGCTCATTGTCCCGAAAAAGAATGTGAAGAAGAAATCAAGCTACAAGTAAACTATTTTAGTAAACTACTCCTCATTTTTTTCAAACAGTGTCTACAGCAAAACCATTGCCACTGAGCCAAGTGTCGTGCTATGAATTACATATAAGCAAATTAAAAGCATTCTAAAAGCATTAATCTAAAAGCATTTACTTTAGAAATAAATTATGTCAGTCTGATAGGTGAAGAAAGTTACTTTTAAGAGATATTTTTTAATGATTCTTGTTCTTAGTAGAATTTGCGAAATAGGAAAACTTTTTAACTTTTAACTAATATTCAATGATTTATAAAAAACTTTTAGCAGGTTTAAATACTTTTTGTATTATTTATCAAGATTTAATTTAATGTTTAAAAGCTACAAAGCCAACGGGTCCTTGAATCACAACACAAAATTATTAATAAAAACTTTGATAAAATGATTTCCACTTTCAGTTTAATGGATGTTATTAGCCATTAATTTATTGATAAGAATTACCGTCCCTTTTTCTCGGCTAAAGTGGATGCACCTGCGAAAATATTGAAAGGACAAAAAAAAAAAATTACTCCATTTATCACTTTCCATTAGTTGCATATGGAGATAAAGCTCGGTTTAGCTGTCAATTTTCAGAATATTCTTTTCTGTTTTTCATAATATACATTTCTTTTTTTTTTTCAAAGATCATTCACAGACAGATCACGGCGTGTTCACGAGACCAATATAAGAATGGCCAGTGCCAGACCACGATGTAAAGTCATCCCTTGCACGTGAACGGCGAATGATATCAGGTTCATCGAAACGTTACCATTTATAACGGATATTAAAGAAAAGGCAGTTCAACTGAATTATTGATATTAGCAATTTTCCCTTTGTAAAAAGAAACGGTCAAACTGGTTTTGTAGACTGCTTGTGCAAAATTGGAAGGAAAAAAAATTATAATTTTTTAATTATTATTTTAAGACAGGGATGGTTTATTTTTTTATCCTGTGTCCATCTCCGACCTCTCGGTCATTAGTTGACGAACAGTCCAATACAGTAAACAATGAGAGATGATTAACATTAAAATTTTAGTTAATATTAAAATTTCATTTTTCATTTATAAAGAACATCTTTTAATAAAATTATATTAATTTAGACAGACGGGCTTGGCCCAACATGCGGCTGTTGTGCCACTGATGATGATGATGATGATAGTTGTGCTTAATTAATAGAAATCTTTTAATTTTTCAAAGTCAAATCATTGAATAAAATTAAAAAAAAATATTGGTTTTTGTAATGAAAGTATCTACTAAAAAAAGCATTCATTTTAAATATTTTTTATTCTTTTAACAAAAAACTAGTTTTAATTTTTAATTCTCATCATCATTATCATTTGTGAAACAGGCCCTTGACCGTCTGCCTATTGGCAGGTTTTAAGAAAAGTTAGGCTTTTCTTTTTACGGGATTGATTGTCAGCCCTACGCCCAACGCTCTACAGTCATATTAGAGCTTGGGGCCGGAATGGACGAGTATTTAGCATTCGGTGCCACAGGGTTCGGATTAGAGCCCCAGTGATGTCAGGGATGTTTGTAGTGGTTCGAAATGTCCCGGTCTCATATAGCTGTTGAGCGTCACAGAGCTCAATCAGATTTCCTACCCACATTATTCCCAAACTGTATATGGGCAACTCATCTCTGGGCACAGTGATGTAATGTGGTGTAGTAGTAGCAGTCATATTAGAGAGCAACCTGCGGTTTAAAGTGGATTCCAAACCACTACAAACATCCCTGTCACCGCCGGGACACGAACCCGAAAACCCTGTGGCACCGAGCGCCAGAGAGCTAGTCACTCGGCCATCAGGTCCTAATTATTAATGATTTTTAAAATAAGTACATTATAAATTGTTTTCAATCCATTGACACAAACAGCATTTAATCGAAAATTTCTTAATTTACATATTTGACTCATTAATTTATTGATGCGAATTTCCGCCCCTTTCGTAGTGAAAGAAGATGCACCTGCAAAAAGACAAAGAAAGTTATTCCATCTGTCATTTTACATTAGTTGCATAAGAATTTTCTGGAGATAAAGATCGATTTTCGAATTTTCAGAATATTCTTTCCTATTTTACATTTTATTTATATTTTCAAAGATGATCATGGGCAAATCACGACCTGTTCACGAGACCAATATGAGAATGATCAGCATCAAATCACGATGTAAAATCATCCCTTGCACGTGAACTTCGAATGATATCCGGTTCATCGAAACGTTACCATTTATAAAGGATATTAAAGAAAGGAATTCAATAGAATCAGGGCCGGATTTTCCTATAAGCTAACTAGGCTTCAGCCTAGAGCCTCAAGATCAAAAGGGGCCTACATTCAAATTGTTAGCAAAATTAGAATTACACTATTCTAAAAACAGTAAACACTAAAACACTGAATCGAAAATAAGGAGAAATTATGCACATATGACTAATAAACAAACATAAAAACGTATTGGTTAAGATCAACGCGTTCGGATCATTTAATTTGATATTTTCTTTTTTATGTAAAAAAAAAGTGTGGATTTTGTCGAATATTAAATTCATTTTTGGTTTAGTTTAAAACTTAAAATTCATAATAATTCATACTTAAACTTTAAATGCGAATTATTATGAAATAAATTTATCTGAATTGAATTTGTTTTAATCTTCAATGTATTGAATATGTTTAATTTAATTTGATAGAAAATAGGATAATTTGTATTGCATATTTAATTTTCGTAGTCAAATATTTTTATTATTAGTTGAATTTGGTTTCTTTGTAAATGTCGTGTGTTATGTTTGATTAGTTATTGTTACAAGTACTCTATAGGGTGCTGAGAATAAATGTCCAAATAAGTGTTCTCGACTTTTTTTTTATTTATTATCTGTGCCACACTTTTTAAAAAGATTAGTGCCCATCACAACATGCTTCATTTAACATATTGATATATATCACAGTAATGATGCATTTCATTATCTCTCATGTAATTTACAAACTTAGAAATGGGAGATGAAAGGGCCTCATAAGTGGAATAGCCTGGCAGGGGGCCTCATTTGAGTCGAAGAGCAAAATTTTTTCAAAGTTTTTAAAGAGCCACAAAAATCTTTCTTGCCAACAATAAATAGTACTCGCATAAATAAAGTTTTTTGATAAAAAACTAATCTATTTATTCATAAGAAAAAATATCTATTTATGCATATATAAGTAGTGTTTTTCACAACAAATTAGATAATATATATATATGGCATTATTAGATAATTACTTATTATGTTAAAAAAATTAAAACAATTAAGTATTTACTTACAACACTAACTTGTACTTCAATAACAAACAATTGAGCAAACAAATTCAATGGGAGCGATGGCTTTGCATGGTTATTCAAAAACAATGTCACTTGTACTTAAAATAAAAAAAAATAACAGCATACATTTGAGCAAACAAATTCAATGGGAATTGGCTTTGCATGGTTTTAGAAAGTTTGTTTAAATTAGAAACTTGTTGCTTTAAGTTTCAAACACGACTCTAAATTTTCATTTGTTAGTTGGCTTCTTGACTTTTAATTATATTCATGCAAGAGAACGCTTGCTCGCACGAATATTCGATCCGAAGGTAGTCAGTCACTCCAAATGCCAACTTCTTCACCCTCACTGTAGCAATCTGGAAGACTATTCCATGCGACGAATATAAATGCCTCAACTTGCGGCATTTCTTTTAAAAAAATGACCACTTTTTGTTGCGTTACGTACATACATGTTTAAACGATTTTTAAATTTTTTTTTTTTTTTTTTTGATAAAATAAATAATATTTGCATATGGAACTAAAGAGCCGCAGCTTCACGTCCAAAGAGCCGCATGTGGCTCGCGAGCCGCAGGTTGCCGACCCCTGGCCTATCTTTTCATCTGAATCCGGCCCTGAATAGAATTAATAATATTAAATTTTTCAGGCAATTGCATGACCAAACCAGTCAATAAAGATTTGGAGAGGGAAAATAGATGATTGAGAAATTTAAATTGCTGTTCCAAATTTTGTATTCGTGGTTTAATTGAAATATATTGATTTTTGAAGGGTGAGGCATTAAACCACGTCCAGATTTGAACCATAAAAAACGTTTTTGTTCCCTATGACAGCGTGTTTGCTATTTGAACTCGAAAACAAGCCTTATTATCACACCTTACGGGCGAGCCTCTAGTCTTCTTTCAGAAGGTGGTAAATTTTTCGATAACTGACAAAAATCGACACAAGGTTGAAGGGAAATTCTGCTGCCCCCGAAAGCTAGCAAAGGAAACCACATGCGTTTAAATTTCTATCCAAATTCCAACAAATGAGTTTTATCTACGAAGCTCAAAATTTTTTATCGCTTATGTGGTCACAGTTTTAAATAAATGCAATTAAATTTGGTAATTTTTTGGTATAAAATTCCTCACGAAGAATAGAAAGTTTTAGCAAACTGTTATGTTTAAGACCTTTTCAAGAAAAATATTTCAGATTTATTAAGTTATTAAAAATAAACTAACTGCATAGTTTTAGGAAATTTTACTTTTAATCATATAATAAAAAAAAGCTCTGTTTAGTAAAAATACCTCTGTCATATAATAAAATAAGCTTTAAATTACATTATTTAGATTTACCGAGCTTAGAGATTTACATCTTCCTTTCGAATACCTATTCTTTTCAAAAACTATTGCTTTCATAGAATATTTCATTTTCTGGATTCTTACAGAATTAAAAAAAATGGGGATAAGGAGACATAAAATTTCAATATGCAAAGAAACTTTAAAAAATTTTACTCTTGATTATATATCATTTTTTGTATATATTGTTTCAATCAAGTGATTTCGTTTTAATATCTCGATTTAAGAAGAAAAAGCATACAATTGTATGAAAAAAAAATTATTTTTTTTTTTTCACATTCATTTCTGAATCGATCGTTTAATTAAATGAAACCGAAATCGTACAACTAAAATAAATTTATGTTAACCAATGCAGAATCAAAATAATTCTCATGAAGTGGTATATGGGGATGTGAAGCAACAAAGACTTTAATCCCCTAATCACTTATATATATGAACAGTTAGTTTTTTTTTTTATTTTTATTATGTCACTTTGTCTACAATCGTGTCCCTTTTAACCGGGACCTACGTTTTAAAGTGGATTCGAATACTACAAACATCTATGGCACCGCCGGGACTCGAACCCGAAAAACCTGTGGTACCGAGCGCCAGAGCGCTTTCGGCCATTCAGGCCCCATCAAAATAGTTCTCACGGGTATAGAAATATTTGTAAACAAAAAAGATCGCAATTCAATGTTTTCATTTTCTTTGTGTTCTATCACACATAATTTTATCGTGAAATTATTAAAAAAAAAAATCAATATTCTGTCTATAAAAGACGGAAGTTTTTTTTTTTTTTTTTTTTTTTTTTTTTTTAGATAAAGAGGATTGTATCTTTGATTAAAAACTCCCTTTAATTTAGTTTTTTTTTAAATTATCTTAGCCACATCTCCTTAAATATATACAAAAAAAACAAAAAAACCCTGTAATTTTTGAATAATGTTTTTTTTAAAACGGCATTACCAAAGTAGGAAATTTCTGTCAATGGCACTTTGCCAGCTCTGACAACTGAAAGATCGCAGTTTGGCTTAGATTTGGGCTTTACGATACAGATAGATAACTTTTACTACGCACGATTGAATATCATGCTATAGTTAAAATGATATGAATCCATAAGCTAGGCAACCTTGAAGCTTTAGCAATTATTGCTTTTATTAGATAAACAATTAATATATAATCAATATCACTTTAATTTGTACGACGTCTCTCCTGTGACGTCTCTGAGGCCCACTGCTGCGCTTGTCTAAAAGTTACAAATATATTGGGTTGGCGCATAATTATCAGGTGTTTCTTTGACGTGCTGCATTTTAATAAAAATTTACAATATTTTATAAATTTATCAATTAAAATATCCTTCTATTTTTAGGTTATAAAAATGCGTGTCGATAATCATACTCATATTCGTCATATTATGCTGTACCACTTTGAGAAAGGATGGAATGCAGTGCAGTCATTACGCGATCCCAACGAACTTTTCGGTAAAGGCACAATCAGCAGGAATGTTTCAAATCTGGCGACACTAGCTTGGAAGATAAGGCAAGTGTCGGATTGACCGGCACTGGCAGCCGAAGAGGACGAAAACTTGGACAACTTGAATGCTGGCCGACAACTTCAATATGACCATTCAACCATCGTTCGGCATCTCAAAAAGTTTGAAAAGGTATGGAAATAGGCTGGATGGATCCCCCTCGAACTCAGTGACTACAATAATGCCGAATTTTTACACCGATTTGCTTCAACGAAACGAACGGAGTCCGGTTCTGAAGGATCTTGTCACTGGGGTTGAATCGTGGCTTCTCTTCAAAACCCTCAAAAAAAAAAAAAAAAAAGAAGGGTTCTGTCACAACCGCATTGTACCACCACAGTTGAATCGAAAAATCCTACGGAGTGCATCTGGGATGGGGGAGGTAGCAAACTCCTCCCTACTCCCAAAGAAAGGATTTTTTTGCCTACTGATTTATCGTGCCG
The DNA here is from genome assembly GCA_021605095.1 of Caerostris extrusa. Taxonomy (NCBI): domain Eukaryota; kingdom Metazoa; phylum Arthropoda; class Arachnida; order Araneae; family Araneidae; genus Caerostris; species Caerostris extrusa. The sequence goes on along the minus strand of BPLR01008180.1, from coordinate 127,753 downwards.
ACTCCAGTATAAATATGGGATTTACTGTTAGACTTCAGATTCGAATTGTCTTCATTATTAAATCGAACACGTTATCCATCATGCCACTTTGGCACAAATAATACATAATAAATTTAAAAATGAATTAATCAAAATAGAAATAGAAACGAATAGAATGTGGGGCATAAAAAAGCATTATTAAGGATAAAAATGAAGAGAATTAAAATGTTTTAATCAAAATACTCGCTTAGAAATAGAAACAAATAGAATAAGGAGTATAAAAGTACAAAAAAGTATGATTTTTTTAACGATAGATGCAATGCAGTTTAAGTAAATTAAATATGTCATTTTTTTTTTTTCTTATACGTGATAATTATGAAATAAATAAAAACATGATTAGGAAAAAAAAGTATGATCAGAGATGAAAATGAAGAGAATTAAAATGTGTTAATCAAAATACTCGCTTAGAGATAGAAACAAATAGAATAAGGAGTATAAAAGTATAAAAAAAGTTGGATTTTTTTTTTTTTAACGATAAATGCAATGCAATATTTACACTGTTTACGTAAATTAAATAAGTCTTTTTTTTTTTTTTGCTTATATGAGTTAATTACGAAATAAATAAATAACAAAATAATTATCGTTCGATAATAACAAGAAGCATTCTGTTTGATTTCGATAAAAGCCGCAAAGATGAGTAATGCACACTGTTCCAGTCAACAGCTGGTAGATCTCCGACGGAAACTAGTTTACTCCTCAGCAGTTGTTTTTCTTTATTTTCTTCCACCACGTGATTCTTCATATCCTTCGACCCGAGAGATAACCCGATGAATTGTCAACAGAGAGGAGGACTTGCCTCGCAGCTTTGTACTTTTCCGTGCACTTAAAAACACAGTTGATTGCGCTTTTTTTCTTTCTTTTTTGTTTATTTATTTTCCTTTTCGTGAATTCAGCCAGTTTGTACTAGATTCCATTCGCTGTTAACAGAATGCAATGAAAAATCGAAAATTTAATATGAAATAATTAAATAATATTTAAAGGGTTTGTTAAATGGGGAATTTTAAACAGAAAATAAATAATGCGCTCGACTTGTAATTCAAAAGAAAAATTTTTTTCTTAATTTTTTTTTCAATTAATTATGTTATCATGCATTTGGATTCTGAAATTTTAACTAATATTACTTAAAATATTGAAGATAATGCCGACGTGTCACAGTTCTTTTTTTTTAATAAATTTTAAATCACCTTTTTCATTGGCGCAACAGCCCCGTGGTTGGCCAAGAACGTCCATCTACTGGCAGTTTTCGTGACAGGAAATGCTTTTCTTTTCGGGTTACGATTGTCACCCCTACGCCCTACGCGCTACAGTCATATTAGACTAGAATCTGCGGTTCAGAGTGATTCCGAATCACTACAAACATCCATGGCACAGCCGGGTCTCGAACCCGAAACCTGAGCACCGAGTGCTAGAGCGCGAATCCTCGGTCATCAGGCCCATTTTAAAACATCAATAATATTAAAATTTCTAGCATTAGTGGAGATGAAGTAATTTAAAATCAAAACCAAATCATTTTTTGTTGTTTGTTTTTTATCCGACTTGGTAGACATCAACATCTAGACCAAGTCCATGAACCCGTGTGGTCTCACGGAAGGAGGGAAAGGGATGGGGGGGCAGCTTCTGAGGTAGAAGTCCGACTTGGCCCCATGAAAAGAGAGCAGTTTCATCCGGGAGAAAATTTTTAAGGGGAGCTATACCGTAGTTGCGTATCGTGAAAACTCGGAAAACTCCCACCAGGTAGTTTGACTCACGAGGCAAGATGCTGAAGAAGATTGCGAATGCCATCGAGACACCTCGTTTTTTGAAACAGTATCTACAACAAAGTCGCCAGTGGATTGAACCTCAGCTCTAATTGCTCTCTAGGTTACCATTGAACCCTGAGTCGAGCAAACGAAATCATAAAAAAATACTGTGGATTAAAGAATTTAACCCATTTATATTGTTAAATATTAATAAAATGTTTGATATTTGACAGATTTTAAAATAAAGAGTGCAGGCATCATATTTTTATTCTAAGAATGAGAAATAAAAGGCAATATGTTTTAAAATATTTTTACTTAATTATTTTTATCAAGCCGAAATATTATTGAACAATTATCGACATTTTTATAAATTATATAAACAACGCTGTTCCAAAATTTTCAATAAACCAAATTGGAAACTCAGTTTTTATAAAATTCCTTAAGAGATATACTTCTAAATACGAAAAAAAATATTTACTAATGAGTAAAATTTAAATTTATATGAAAAAATAGGCTTCATATATTTATAGTACTTCGTTGGCAATTGTTCAGGATTCTCCAGTTTTCTTTAGAACTAGGACAAAAGGTTCATGTGTTTATTTAGATGTGTAATCAGTTGCTATAAAGACTAGTACCTGGAAAAATTCTTTCCAAAAAGGAATTTTCTTCGTCCTCATTTTTTGCTTTTATAATGCAAAATGATTGAGTCAACCCGGAACCAAATAGGGATGTTCCATTTACTATCAGTAAAATTCTCTATATTTATCTTGAACTAACTTGTGACTATAATTTCCAAGCAGTATATAAACTCTTATTAGTCCATTACAGAATTGAGTGTAAATCGATTGCATTAATGATTTTCAAGCTTTTCGTATTATTAGAATATTTAATACAATTAACTAAAAATGAATTTTTAAATCATTTAAAATTAATAATTTGATAACACATCTCTTATGGCTATTTTATTGATTATTTTTTCATAAGATGTATAATCTGAATTATTAAATTGTTTTGTTATTTCTTAAAATCGTTTTGGAAACAAACGTTTTAACTGATGAATTTTATCGTTTGATCATTCACTTAAATAAAAGTAGTAGTTATTTTTTTACTAATAAATAATCGTTAATGAATAAAAAAAAATTTTTATTGTATATCTTTGTGAAGAAAACTTCGAGTCTAGAATTTTTTTTTTTTTTTAATAAAATAATATCAATCGTTAAATAGATTCTAATAATAACACATATCCTTTTGATATTTTATAATATTTTTCCCAAGATGTGTAATCTGAATTATTATGTTGTTTTTTCCCCTCTATTTTCTAAAATCATTTTGGAAATAAACATTTTTAACTGATGAATTTATCGTTTGATCATTCATTTAAATAAAAGTAGTAGTTATTCAATTCCTTTTATTAGCTCACACTCTCTCTATATATATCTTGTTCAAATTTTCAATAGTTCATAAAATACTTGTTATTCATCCACTCAAGTTTAAAAAATGTATTTGAACTTGTAGTGGAGGACACTGGTGGTTAATACAGTTTTTTCAAATATTAATTCAGTAATTAAATTTAATTAATTAATTTTAGTTTTTTTAGATTTAAGTTGCATGTATCTACCAATAGATGGCGCCATATAAACTTAAAAACTTAAAAAAATGAATGAAAATTAAGGACTTAATTAAAGGACTTTTCTGCAATATAGTGAAAAAAAGTAGAATTGACTTTAAAATTTTTTTTTATATATTACTAGTTTTTAACTAATAAATAATCGTCAATGAATAAAAAACATTTTTATCGTATAACGTTGTAAAGAAAGCTTCGAGTCAGAAATTTTTTTTTTTATTAAATAGTATTAATCGTTTTATAGAAGGATTATAAAACTCTTTAAATATTGCTATTTAAAAATTGCATTGGAATTTAAAAAAAAAAAAAAAATGCAGTATCGTTTAATTAGAGATTGTTAAACCAAAACTGACTATATGAAGTTTTCTTTTAAAACAAATACGTACACAATTTCGTTAAAAAATTCATTTGAAAATGTTTTTAAATAATTTTCTTATACAGTTTATGATTGGCATGATATAATAAAAGTTTACTCTTAATAAATGCATTAAATGAAACATGTAAGTATATTAGTAAATTCCATTTGTTCATGACAAATTAAACGTTGACTTTTTGAATATTTTAGAATATTTTCAGTACATATTGCATAAAATATTTCTTTCGAATATATTAATCGAAAGATATTATAAGATATTAAAGATATATATATATTTCGAATTATTAATCACAATATTTATTATTGATATTAAAGCTCAAAAGTACATTTCATAATCTTTACTTACTGGCTAAATACATCTTAAGTGAAGTTTTCAGTAAATATTTACGTTATTCTTTACAGCATTGAATTGTCCACCTTTAGCAAAAGAAATGTTCATTTAAATTAACCTAACTTTAACTTTAACTTAACGTTCCTTTAAAATATCGTCTAAGAAGGCAATTTCGCTTAATTTAGAAGTTGTGTAGAAACTGAATAACCAATTGCGTTATTAAATAGAATAAAATGCATGTACAAAATCATCTTCAATTATTGTGTTATGACCAAAGACAAATGAAATAAGTTTTCATTTTTTTCTTTCTTATAACCTCGCAAAAAAATTATATTTTTACATTTAAAGAGGAATTATTTCTTAAAGTAAAAGTTTCTTGGCAAATAATATAAAATAGATTTTAATGCAAAATATTTTTATGACTCGAATGTTTGACAGTATTTATATATGGCCTTCAATTTTATTTTGATTAAACGGAAATTGCGCGTTCTGTGAACGTACTTTGATGAAGGCGAGACGCTCCTTCTCGATCAGGGAAGTCCTTGTCCTTGATCTGTCTCGATCACAATCCCAAGATTTGTTTACGCTGGATGGCATCATTTTATCAAGAAAAACATCAGTGAGGTCGAAAACAACATGACAAAATTCACTTTTGCGTCACAACGAATCAATAAAGTAAATAAATAACAACAATAATGATAAATGTGTCCAGAATATTGAGACAAATATTTTATTTGCAAAAAAATCTTGGATTTTGAACAAAAGCTGCTAGAATTAAATTTTAAATGAAGAACACATACCTAAAAAAATTTTTTTGGAATAATGTTTCCCTCAACAAGGAGCGCACAATACAAAAATGAGCCTATTATGCTATATACTTTTAATTTTGCCCATAAGTCGCCCACTGAGTTTAATAGCATCTTTACACACTGAGTTAGAGCCTGAATGGCAGAGTGTCTGACGCTCGGTGCCATAGGTTTCGGGTTCCAGTCCCAGCGGTGCCATGGATGTTTTCAGTGGTTCGGAATCCACTTTAAACTGTATAGCCCGGTTCCATATGATTGTAGAGTGTTGTCTTGAGGTGTAGTGAATCTTCAGCTCTCGTGGTTCATCGCTAAAGTGAAGCAGCATAGTACCCTTAGCTATGGACCAGTCCCCTGCAACGGGGTCTCTTGGACCTGGTGTAGGCTTTCCTACACCAGGGGGATTAGTAACAACAACAACGCTGTGTTAAGATTTAATTTCGGAATATCAATTTGATGCATCACCTCGCATCGATTTCTTTCCAACTAACGATGTAAGACATTCCTCATGATGTAGGACACCAATGATGTAGGACACCAATGATGTAGGACACCAATCTGATGATATCAATCTATACTCATCCAGCGTCGCTGTCCTACATCATGCCTCTTCACCATCAATTGTCACTGTCAGCATCATCACCAACTGTCATCAAATTTCCCCCCCATCATTATTTCATCATCGAATTTTATAATCATTATTACTGATTCAGTATACAAGAACTTTCTACATTACTTAACTTTTTGTGACCCTTTCTCTATAATATAGTTAATAAATCAATTACAAATTCAAGATGGGATTAAGTCAAAACTTTGGAGAGCTGAAGATCTTTTAGCATTACCCAGCACTTCTGACTGGCCATGACTGTCTAGCAGAGCATCTCCATCGCATTAAAGTCTTTTCGAACCCTGGCTGCTCCCTATGTGGTTCAACAGACCCAATGAACAGAGACCACCTCCAACGATGTGCGGTACTTGACGGAGACAGCGCTTTACTGGCGTGCGAGAGAACTCTTAAGGCAATGACTTCGGTCATTTGTGCATTTTTGGACATTTATTCTTTTGTATTTTTTTCCCTTGTTATTTTTGTTATTATTACTATTTTTATTCTTCTTCTACTTGCCTTGCCATTGGAAATAAATATAATCTAGCCAATATAAAATAATGAAGGTTCTTGGATCTAATTCCAAGTCTTCATTATCAACCTCTGCTTCCAGTTACCAGCCAAATGTATTTCTTATATGCCTATACTTTTGCATTGTTAGCAAATATGGAATAAAACCCTTAGTGGCTTTTGCCCTCCTTCATTGAATTACATTGTCTGAAGAGTTTATATCTTTCATTAATTTCATAACAAGATTTTCTCTTACAACTAATATAACATCACCATTATCTCAAAATTGTTTATTACTTGATTGCATACTGTTCCTCACTAAAAATATTCTCCTAATATTTATTGTATCTCCAATATAGGGAAAAAAATAATTTTGGCTCGTTTAAGAAAATATTTATATCTTTAGTGCAATGATATATTTTCATTATTCCTTGCTCAGAATTGCTTCGCAATATAAATAACAGTGTGTTCCTTAGATTGAATAATATTTTTTGTGTTTCCATAAATAGGATGAATTCTTTGTCTAAGTTGTTTTGTACTGTTTTCATTATTTATTCTTCCATGCTGCTTTTTTTTAATGAGGTGAAAATAAATTTTATTGATATGACGTGCATCACAGTTTTTATTTATTTAACTGAACAATTACAGCAATAATAGCAAAGAAAAAATTATTATATAATTCTCACATAATGTAAGACATAAATAAGCCAATCTACATCAATATCAATTTAATTTATATTTCAGCTCACAGGCAGCATAAATATTAAGAAAAATTCAATGAAATGTGCATGATTTTGTGTGTGTTCTACTCCAATTGACTCACCTAAAAAACATATTCTATGTTAAAAAATAATCTCATTTCAAACGATATCCAAAATGTACTTCAGCAAGTATAAATACATATGTACATCAGTTGAATTTAAGGATAATTTAGGGTAAAAAAGAATTTTCAAAGACATTTTTTTTTACTTTAAAGAAACTAATTATCATGAAAATAGTTAGCAGATAGTATTTACAATTTTATCAGACAGTTAAATAAACATAATTTAAATTTGAATCTCAGAAACTAAACATCTGAAAATTCCTATTCTGATTTTCATATTCATCTGTTACGTGCTGCCATCTATGGGAGAAAGATAGAAACATTTTCGCAAAATATTTAAACATTAAGAAAAATTTATTTATTCACTATATAATTAATACATTTATTAAATTAATTTTAAAAAAAATTGTTAGAGTCAAACGAATATTTTAAACAAAACATTTTTAAATAATATATAATTTTTGCTTTTTTATTTTTAAAATCTAATAAATATTTTGAAATAAGTAATTCATTATTATTATTAAATTAATTAAAAATAATATTTAATTTCTGGAAAAAAATTAATGTTTATGGATTGTATAAGAAATTACGTAACAAGCCAAAACAAAAAATTATCACCTCACATGCGTCCGACGAGGATGGGATTCGAACCCACGCGGGCAGAGCCCAATGGATTAGCAGTCCATCGCCTTAACCACTCGGCCACCTCGTCTTGTGAAATAAGTGAACAGAATTATTTTTAACCAAACTCACAATTAAAATATAATGTGATGAATAAAAATGTAAGAAAATTCCTTACTATATATTAAGAAATCATACTTTTAAAATCTATATGTAGCAGTTAGATTTATATTTATATAAAAGATAATATGTATAAGAGAATTCTTTTGTATATATTTCTGAAATCACCCATAAAAACTCATCGACTGAGATGTGTTCAAATTGTTCTTTCATTTCTTTGTGCGTTTTATTGATTGCTTTGATTTATTGATTGATAACATAGAATTATTATTATTTTGTGTTACATTAATAGAGAGATTCTCTAAATTTAAAATTAAATTTAACTTTTTTTTATGTATATTATTTAACGAATATTTCCTTATAAAAATATTTAACATCATTCTACTAAATTTGATTCATAAGAGGAGAGAAATAAATTTTATATTTTAAAAACATTTAGCAGTTAAATAAACAATTTCTAATAAAGCTACAATGAATAGATTTGAAAAATTGCCTTTTTTTAATAATTTTATTTATTTTAACGAAATAAGCTAGAAAAAAATTTACACTTCTCTTACCTAACCTTAATAATTCATAGCTGTTAATCTCAGCATAAAAATTGCATATAATTTATGTGCATTAAAAACTTTGCATAAAAATTAGTTTACAGTTTCTTCCAGCAAAATCATCAAACCATAAAAAGCCACGTGCAGGGTAATAAAATTACAGGAAATGTTTTCTGTTCTGTATATCACACGAACTATATTACTAATGCTATCAACTAAGTTTTTATACTCGGCTTTATAGATAATGTCAAAGTTAAAAATAAGACTTTTTTTAATTGAAAAGCCCGAATTTAAACGAATTTTTTTTTTTGTTTATGTAATACGGTAGAAAAATGTTACATGTAAAATATTAGATCTCAAATGCTAGAAGCATTTTTACTATCAAATAAAATCTGTAGACTTTTAACAGAATTTTTTTGGATTTTAAATTTCGGCTTTTACTTTGCATTTATATTACACTACTAGCACATATAAAGAATTAATAATAAATTTATTAATTCTTTTATATCAAAGAATTAATAAATTTATTATAAGGTAAAAATGGTAAGATAAAATGGTAAGCTTTGTATCAAAAGATAAGCTTATTTTTTCATTGCTAGCATGGACATTCGTAAAATATATGCTAGTGTAAATATTGAGTCAGTAAGTTGCTTATCTAGTTATTCCCTCACTTTTATATCTTCCTGTTATCTATTTAACATTGTCTAGATTTTTTTCACCTTAGTATTTGGGAATAAAAAACCTTTAAGGCCCAGGTGCCCCATTCCTCCTCCCTCAACTGACTTTTCTAGTGTTTCATACAGATTATATATATATATTCGAAAAATTTTGAATTTCAATTTTACTTTTTTATTAAAAATTTAATTATCAAAAATTATATAATAATTGTGTAAATTATATTTATTTATGAGTTATACCCGATAGTAAACAACATTCCTTGATTTCCCGTTGTTTGCAGGCAAGTATGCATTTTTTCCACTTTTAATTTTAGACATTGCCTCATATAACTGAACATGGCTAAAGCAATCCAATCTCAAATCAAAGCAAGCAATTTTAAGTGATTAACCTTGATTGATCTTTTAAGTCAGAAGGTTCCATCAGAGGTCTCCAAACCTTTTAGCATAATTACCATTATAGTAAATATAAACTTATCCTAAAGTGTTATATAAAGAAATTTTTACCTTTTCATATTTTTTTTTATTTCTTTTGTAGTTAACTAAGATTATTTTTAAAATTATATTAAAAAATAAAATTTGGGTGCAATAAATACTCACAAGAAAAATGTGAATCAAGACTTTTTGTATTGAATTCAAATTTACTTTTGGAATTAAACTTTAGTTTCATTCTTAATAGGATGAACATTGTATTTATAATTATTAAAATGTTTAACTTATTCAATTCAATTTATTGGGTAAAAAAATTCATAGATTAATGTATATATAATTATAAAATAAATTTAACAGAATTAAACTGGCTCCTGGACCTCTCTTGTGTGATTACCAGGAAGAAATGACTATGCCTCACCTTGCTTTCTGTTTCTTTATATGCTAATATATAGAAAATGCTAATATATATATAATGATTATTAGCATATAATCATTATAATGATTATATATATATATTATTATAATGATATATATATATATATATTATATGCTAATATATATATACGCTGATATATATATTATATGCTAATATATAATTTAATATATATTAAGTTGATGATGTCATTTGTTTCTATCTTGTTCTTTTTTAATATCTGTTGTCCTGTAAACTTGCCATTGGAATATATATGTATATGTTTATGACAAAGTATTTAAATACTTTCCAAAAGTCCTTGTGATGCAAATTTTAAGCTGTGGTTAAATTCAATTACAATTTCACTTTATATGAAGCAGTTATAGAATTACATTGTAACTGAACTAAACTGCTTGGCAGTTTTACACCGTCATACTTTGCATAGTGTAGCCAATAATATAATCTTGCCACAGTATTTCTGCCAAATTTGTAAATATTAGTAGGTCTTTCCTCCCTCTGATTTCATTAAAAAGACTTGAAGGAACATTTCAATATTGAATTGGCATGTTTCAATGTTCACAAGCCCAGCAAAAATTTCAGATTTGATCACCATGTGAAAATGTATCCTCCTACACTCAAGAGCCAAAACATTATGACCACCTGTCAATAACGAGTTGGCCCACCTTTGGCGCGCAACACAGCTTCAGCCCCGCCTTGGCATGGATGCACAAGTCCCTTGGTAGATGGCCGGAGACAGATTGTACCAGATGTTTTAGCAACGGTCACGCAAATCCGAGATATTGCGAATTGCGGTCTTTGAACTCTGAGCTGCCGTCCCAGGACATCCCAAATGTGTTCTATCGAATTTAGATCCGGTGAGTTAGGCGGCTGGAATTCAGCATCATGTTCCTGGAACAACTCCAACACAATTTTAGCCTTGTGACAAGGGGCGTTGTCCTGTTGGAACATTCCATTTCCAGCTGGAAAACAGAGGCCATGTAAGGGTGCAACTGGTCCGCAATGATGTTCAGATACCCTGTAGCATTCATGGTCTGCTCTACCACAACCACGAGTCCCAGAGACGCCCCCAAAGCATAATATCGCCACCACCGGCCTGTGTATGACCTACTGTACATTGAGGGAGCAACTGTTCGCCTGGAAGACGCGTATCCTGACACGACCATCGGCGTGATGAATGACAAACCGTGATTCATCTGACCAGGCAACTCTCTCCCACTGATCCATGAACCAGTCACGATGTTCCCGGGCCCAGCGCAGGCGCAGTTGGCGATGACGCATGGTCAGCAAAGGCATACGAGTGGGACGTTTGCTGCGTAGTCCCATATTCAACAGTGTCCGCTGAACTGTGTGCTCCGATACTACTCTACTTGGCCCTGCATTGTATTGGGCTGTCAGCTGGGCCACTGTCTGGCTCCGGTTTTGCTTCTCACCATGCGAGACAGTCTCCGACGACCTTTTTTTTTGATAGCGTGTGGACGTCCAACACCATGTCGTCTACTGCTGGTTTCAACGTCATTCATCCACTTTGCATAAGTACTAACAACTGTAGGTCGTGAGCAACCCACGAGTCGTGCAGTTTCGAAAATATTTGTTCCGGAGCTTTCGAACCATTACAATCTGCCCTCTATCAAAGTCGCTTAGATCCGCAGCCTTTCCCATCACACACAGAAGTAAGTGAAAAGAATGATTCTTCAGACTCTCCAGCAGCAGTTAAATACCACTTCCACCTGATCACGTGCCTTCCACGTCATCCAGGTGAGTACATTGCAAAATGTAGGGATGGTCATAATGTTTTGGCTCTTGAGTGTATATAACACATGTACATTTTATTTTGGCAAAACTGGGTGCTGCACATGTTAGGACTGGCCGATAACTCGAAATATCGATGTAAGTTTAAAATTGCATATCCGATATTACCGAAATTCCGATGTTTCAAAATAGGTTAACATCGATGTTGCTTCGAACTTGATTGGCAAATCCGCGCTGTGCGAGGGAGAAAAGACAACCATTTTGTTTATGATTCAAAAAACAAGTTAAATATTTGAAGTTTTAAGTATGTATAAAAACAGATATATCGATATTTCAACATCGTCCAGCCCTACTACATTATCTATCAAAAGAGGTTAAGATTGTACAGGTATTAGAGAAGGAGCTAGTTTGAAGATAAAATATCATTTGTTGCTGCATTGCAATACATTTTTGATGGGAAAATTTGACATTAGTATCCTTCTAAGGTCAGACTCACTAGATTTGGATTAACATCTCCACTGTGCTCAAGATGCAAAAAAACCTGAACTGAGGAACATATTTTATTCCAATACATTAAATATGAAGAACAAAGAGGAAAGCTAAAACAGGCTTTTGGACATAAAGTCCTATCCTATTCTTGTTTATTTGATATCAGCGACGAACCTTATTATAAAACTATACCACTAATTAAATTTCCACGAAAAATTACGTAGTTTTGTGTGTATGCATGTACTAACCTTTTTGTATTATTTAAGTGTATCAGTTAAAATCCACTGATCAGTTGAGTCCAGTGGAATCAGTTAAAGTCCACTGATTATCTGAAGATCTGTTTTTTATTTGTATTATCTTTTCTTATTTATTTTTTTTCTGATTTCTTCTCAAGAGTAATTGGATAAATTGAGATAAAGCAGCTAATGTGAAAAAATCTCAAAGTCAAGTCAGGTCAAGACATTAGTATTTTTCAATTCATAAACATTGTCAGTTTGTTTCAATTTTAATAAACTAAGCACCCAAATTTTAAAATAGTACAAATATTACCTTAATAATCTTTAAATATAGTTAAAATTTCTAATAAAGGTATTTTTTAACTTAAACACAACACCATAACATTTTGTATTATTTTTTTTTTTTTTAACGTGGCAAGCTATAAAAGCAACAGAATAGAAAGAAATATCATAAGTCAATGACATACATTTATCAGTTAACTCATTTTTAAAAAGAAAAATCAATTTGTTAAATAAGATTAATTTCTGATAATTCTTAATTTAAGAATATGGTAGGCAGGTTGCCAAGGATTATGATCTCTAATGTAGGAGATGATTGTGGTCACCACTGAAATGTTTCGAACAGCATGTCACATTTTCAGAAATTTTATGCAAAAACAAATTAATGTCTATCATTACACATTTTCGGAAAAATTCCATTAAAATTTGAAATGTTTTTCCTCTTTACCACTCCTATAATATCGATATAAATTTTAAGCATATTTATTTCAGTATTAGAAAAGTAAATGCAGCATGATATTTTTGGAATGGCAATATAAATATTTAAAAATGAATAGTTATGTGTTTTTAGAATAAAGACCATCTCTTTTATTTGAAAACCAAACGCACTCACTGCTGGTATTACATTTCTTTCTCCCTCCAGTCAGCTCACGTCCACGCAGACAGGATGTTTACATTACAGGGGAACTGGCTTCCACTTAGATTTTTTTAAATTCCTTCTATTAGCTCACACACTCCCTATATATATCTTGTTCAAATTTTCAATCGTTAATAAAATGCATTTTATTCATCCACTCAAGTTCGAATACATTTTTTTTTTCTGAATTTGTAGTGGATGACACTGGATGTTAATACAGTTTTTTTAAATATTAATTCATTAATAAAATTTAATTAATTTTAGTTTTATATGGGAGAAATATTCATATATTCACGCTTCTGTAATTAAATTTAATCTCTTTTTTCTCATTTTTTTTATTTTTATTCATTTTATTATCAAAAAAAAAAAAAACGTTGAGTATTATCTATTCTAATTTTTTAATTTTAAATGATCAATAAATTTAATTAAATTTGAAATGTATATTCGCTTTTTTAATATTTTGCTGTAATTCGAGATTTAATTCCTTCTATTAGCTCACACCTCCCTATATATATCTTGTTCAAATTTTCAATCGTTCATAAAAATTTTTTATTCATCCACTCAAGTTCAAATACATTATTTTTTAACCTGTAGTGGATGACACTGGATGTTAATACAGTTTCTTCAAATATTCATTCAGTAATTAAATTTTAGGTTTTTTTAGATTTAAGTTGCATGTAAAATAGATGGCGCCAGATGTAAGAAAACTTCAACTTTATTTGTAAAGGACTTTCTGCAATAGTGAAAAAAAAAAGGGAAGGAATTTTTTAAAAAAATTTTTTATATTACTTGTTTCCTACTATGCACGTGGAGCTATTTATCCATGAGGAAACAAATAGCCTCATATTTTTGAGAACAATCACATCAGCTTAAATGCTATGCAGTTAATCATGCTCCTTCTCCTGGGTTCAACAACTTTTATATATTAAGCACAAAATAAATACTGAATTCAGGAATAAATATGAAATCACTTTAACTCAAATTTGTTTAAAATTCTTTGCTTGCTGTAATACTATGTGAAATCTTTACAAATTTCTTTACATCAAGCCAAGATAAGTCAGAATAAGTTAATTCGGCCAGCCCGAAGGCACACGATACTGAAGATCGGCGCCGCGACAGCAACCCCAACCCAAAATTAAAGAACCGGCCCAGACGCCCTGCACTGTGGCCAGCCGGACAACTTAGCTGCTAACCTTATCCACGGATCAGACCAAACAACCATTTATTAAAAATTAAAATCACAGATCTTGAGTACAAAATTTACAATCAAAACACAATACAATATTATTACAAAACAGTTACAAAAATTTTACAATACACATGGTGCACATACAAAAACCTAAAAGAAAAAGAAAAGGGAAAAAAAGAAAGTCCCTGTTCTTTCAATTGAAAGAAATGTTTTTGCATAAAAAAGTAAATTGGTCTAGACTTCCTCCTTGGAGGGATGAAAAGCTGATTGCAGCTTTTGACGCATGATATGTTTTTTATTGAATAATGTTATAGATGAATTTTTATAAATCACTACATTCAAATTAAGACTAATTGAAGGATTATTATGCAAATAATGTTTAAAATGTAAATTTGCACCACACAGCAACTGAATAAATTTTTAGAAGTATAAATATGTTAGTAATAATTTTTTATTATGCAGCTAATTTCCATATTTATTAAAAAGACATTTAAATCTTATTATAAATTCTTTATTTATACAAAAAATCATACACACAAGCAATACTTAAAAAAATAAATAAAATAACCTCGTTTGTTAAGTTTTTGGTCATAATGAAAATATACCAGCATGCAAATGTTCAAGTTTGTTATTCAGAATCCTCTTCCTATCTATCCTCCAGCTTAGCTTGTCAAACAATTTTTGCAAGCTTCTTATCCATGAATTTCATCTAAAATAACAATTTTATAAGGAAATATAGTGTAAAGGTTTAAATACACAGCCCACCAAGTATAGTCTGACCACTGTTCTTGTGGAAAATTGGCAAGCAGCCAAGTCAGACAGTTTGAAAAACACATGTGATAGATAGAATGTTTAGGTAGAATTATAATTGCAATAAGAAAATTTTTAATATTTAATAATTTAGATTAAAAAAATTCTACCCACTATTTTTCTTCCCTCCTAAGCAGCTTTGTGGTGTATATAAGAAGCAATCGATCAATCTTAACAAGCAATCGATTTGTCCATTTCTGCTGTTAAAACTGGTTGTTTACCATTCAACATGATCGGACTATACCTTACGATTCAAATGACACCAATGCTACAAAATTCAAAAAGACAAACATATTCCTAACAGCATCAACAATTTAAAATATTACCAATGCAGCAATTTCTGTCAAAAAAAAAAAATTTAAGTTTTAAATAAAATAGGATTATTTTACAAATTATTTATTGCTACACAATATGTATGTGGAAAATATATACATCAATATTACTATGTTCTAATTTAGATGAAAAAAAGTTGATTTCAATTTCTATTATTAAATTTATATGTCTGAACACAATTTAATCATCAAAAAAACAGCATGCCATTAATTAAAATATAAAGCTATCTGTCATGTAAAAGCCTAACAATACTATTTGATGACAATTAAGGCAGCATTAATGGTAATTTAGAGGTTTGGTTTGTCACTATATGGTCATTTTTTGAATACTTTAGGCTAATTAGACTAGGACCTACAGTTTAATGTGGATTTCAAACCACTAACCAATATCCATGCGACTGCCATGATTTGAACCTATAGTCTGTGAAACCAAATGCCAGAGTTCTAGCCAATTAGCCATCAGGCTACTAGTAATTTAGAAGGGAAGAAAAACATTGAATACTTGATACAATGTGACATTAAATAAAGGAATTACCCTTGATAGTCAGAGAAAAAATTGAGGGAAATTTCAAAGAAGAGTTACCTCTGAAGTTGAAATTGCCTTGGTAAGAGGAAAGGAATTCTGTTATCAGGTTTGAGTGGGCAACTTCTTATGTTATGTGATAAAAGTTTTTTTTTTGTTCGTATTACTTTCCTTATTTATTTAAATCCTTTATATACTTTTCAATCCTATAATATTTGTAAAGAATATTGTAATAGTATTTTTAAATGATTTGTTAAAATGCATAGAAAAATCATGAAATATTTATATATATAAAATAAAACACTAAAAACTTTTTTTAAATGAAATAATAAGTGTTTCATAATCTTGGGAAGGTAAACAAACTAATTAATGATAGCACATTTGATAAAAAAAGTTTATGTTGCTAATATAAACAACTTGGAATTACATATGGTATTTATTTGTAAGTAATATGAAATTAATTTTCAGAAATATTTTATTTTGTAGAAAACTGCAATTCAACACTTCTGTAATCATTAAAGAATGAAATCGAAACCTCTGAATAGAGGTTTTTGAAATTCAAATAACTTTATTATATTGATGTAATAAAACAAAAAAATTCTTCCACCCAGGACATGAATTTCATAGGTTTATCAAATAGAATTTTAAAATATAGGTTACAAAAGGTAATTAATTCACCAGCAAACATTCTCTAAAAGACTTAAATATGAACAAACTTAGCCTTACAGAGAATGTCAACTAGTTATAACACCTAAATCATTTAAAAAAATGCACACAGTATGACAGTTATGAAGAAACTTCATGCTAATAAAATATTTATATACATAATATATATGAAAGCAATCCTGCCTATACCTAAATAAATCCATTCATTATTAATAAACATAATACATATAGCTAACATTAACTTTTAAAGAACAATTCCATATTTATATCATTTCAAGAATGTAAAATATATATTTTTTAATTTCAAAAGAAAACTATTTATTTTCATGCCTTTCAAAATATAAAGTATAATGATCCTTCCTTTTATTTTCTATCGCAGATCTTTTTTATCTTATAAGTGTTTCAACAGACAGAAGTAAAAATATATATTACAAATATGCGTTTTTGATTATATGTTTCAGATCACTTAATCTCATATTTTAACCATAGAGATTATTAAGTTATATATATTGTACATCAAATTATATTTTAAGAGACTGTTATTTGAAACAATATTTTTTAGCATCAAAGCAAGTTTCCGAATTTTTATTTTCTTTGTTTTTAAATTGAGCAATTACTGAGCATGTTTACAACAGTATGTTTAAAGACCTCAGAAAAATACATTGAGACACTGATACAACAGTATTGTTTTCACACTTTTTTTTGTTACACTCTTTTTAAATCAAGTTTCATTAAAATGTATTAATTCAAAAATATTTACTCTGACCTGACTCTTTATAGTATTAACCTGAAGCATATAAAAAGCATTACACAGGAAAAAGGAAAGCTACATTAATATCAAGATATAGAAATTTATCTAGATTTTTTTAATATTGAAAAAGAGCAAGCATCTTTTAAAATCAGATTAAGAAACAAAGTTCATGATTTAATCACAATTCAAATATTGCTAACATAATGTTTATCATCTTCATTTCACAGAAAAACAATATTTAAGATGTCAGAAAGTTGACTGGACAGTTTATCCCAAAGATAAACTGCTAATTAATCTTTCTATTTAATGTTGCAGGCTTTCAAAGAGTTATTACCAATAAGTAATAACAGCAAGAAAGCATGCACAATAATTTTTATAGTTCTTATAACAATAGTAATTACTTTACAAAATAATATAGTACATATAGTATAATGTATAGAAATATTCATTTCATAACAAGTCTCGCAAATTGTACACATTTCATTGCAGTTTTACAAATCTTTTTATTTTAGTTAATGCAGAAAAACTATCTAAAAAAGAAGGAAGTTTGTTAAGAATGCTTTTTGAGAATAAAATATTAGCATAAATTTTTATTAACAAATGCATTACATTTTATAAAAAAACGAAAACACATACCTGTTCTACAGAGTAGTTTATGTAGCTCAGATGGATTTAATAACAAAAGCTAACAAATATGCCAATGTTAAGGCCAGCACCTAAATTATATTTCTATCTTTAATTAAATAATCAAGGATTGCCACATGTTCATCTAAAAGAGCATTATAAAAAAAATAAATTGTTCACAAACATCAATTAGGATATTTAATAAACACTGGAAATAAAATGGGTTGGCAATTTTTTAAATCTTATAAGTAAATCATATGACAAAATTACCACTAAAAAATTAAATCTCCACTCAAAAAAAAGGATTAAATTAAATAAAAATATGAATCCTTAGTTTCATCAATAAGCAGAAAATGCAGTAATTAGTCAGTATTATTTGATATTAAGCAATCTTACCCTGGAAATAACTATATTATAGAAATGAAGTAAATGAGCATTTAGTTATTATACTAACATCCAATGCAGAATTACTATATGAAAAGAATATATTTTTCAGTTAATTGCATTTGTTTTACTCAGCATATATAAAGATGAAATTAGTGAAATTCACCTTTACATCGCATACTTTACAACAGATGTCTCCAAAACTTTTAGCCAAAGGGCCTCACTCCTCCACTAATCCCAAGACAAAGCTAACTTAATGTACCAACATGATAGTTTTAAATTACATGTAAATTTTTGTTTTGTAACAAGTAGATGAGTGATGTATCTATGACAGAGAGCTGCCCCTGTTCACAATTTCAGTTGGTACTATTATGCTGTAACACAGGACACAAATTTTTTTTGTTATGTTAAGGTCAATTTTACCGATTGGGCACTCAAATTGAGATGGAAGTAAAAAAAAAAATGCACACATCATCTGTACAGGTAAGCAGAAGAGGTGGCAGCTATGATATACACATGTATTTTAATTTAGTTCATTAATATTAAATCATATCAGGAGAAAACAAAATTTGATATTGATTTAGCCACCATATTATAAAAGTATATTGTAACATTGTTAACATCTAGTTATCATTAATTTAACTTTAGATATACCCAATTTAAAAGATTACCTTTGTTACCAGTTCAGATTTTAAAATTAAATATGCAATATGTATATATTGTAGAAGCATATTGAAAATATAGTATTGAGCATCAGAACTATGAAACATCAAAAATTTTCAGCGTTGGATCTGCAAGTCATCATATGCTCACTATCAAAAATTTTGTTTATAGAGTCCAGTAAAATCGAAAACAAATGATGGATAAGCTGCATTACATTGTTACAAATCTAAGCTGCATTACATTGTTTAGAATTCCAAATTTTCATTCAAAATCTTATTTATTAAATACATTAAAATAAAGCAATAACAAAAAAAATTTAAATTTAAAGAAATAATAAAAACTTTATATGGAACTTATTAAAAGTAAAAATTTTTACCATGACAGATTGTCACGAACTAATAAGCTTAAATAATTTCAATGCTTAAGTGAACAATGAAATGCAACTTGCCTGTTGTAATCAGTACAGATCATAGCATTTATAGTGACAAAAGACAATAATTGAACTTAATCTATATGTAATCTGAAATAAATAATTTATTTCCTAATTAGATATTCATAATAAATTCTTAAAAAGAAATGGTAATCTGCAACTGAAAATTTTAATAATGAATAAAATGACAGTTCTCATTTTTGTTTTTAAATCGAACTTTTGAATATTGGTAATTAAGAAATAATCATTAACATAAGCGAGTGTACTTGAAATTAAAAGTATACAAAAGGCTAAAAAATGTCAGAGAAGTATTTTACTTGCACAACAAATATACAAGTTAAAATATAATCCCATATTTATATAACACACGTACGAAGCATTATTATCATGATTAGATAAAAATGGCAGACAATGTGTATGATATATTTAAAACTTCACCATTGTTACTAAAACACAAATGAGAGGAAGACTATGCACACAGCACATCAGAAAACAGAATCATTCATAAATATCAGCGTTGGATCTGTATCATCATGATGCAATTTTTTGACAGACATTAAATTATTTATACAATATCATTTGTATTTGATTTCTTGAAAATTAAAATATCCAGAAGAAATGAAATTAAGCTGATAATTCATATTTTATAATTTGTAAGTAAATATATTAAATAATTTCATATTTACAAGTGGATGCATTTGATTAGAATTTCTTTCAAAACCTCTTTATTTAATCCAGCATATCAAGAACATGGCTGTGCCAGATACAGAGCATTAAGTTTTAAAGGCGATATTCCAGAAAGTGTATCTTGGACAAAAATCATACATGCACATATTTAATGGGTTTATGCATATTCTGAACACATGCAGATGATAAATATCTGACGAATGTGAGCAGCATTGTCAGATTCTGGCAGTGAAGTAAACAAATGTTTGATTCAATAAATAAATAAATTAATAAAACTAAAATAACTAAAAAAGATAAAATGACTGACGAGAAAATGAACGTCACTGTTCTAAAAGCGTGGGGTCTTTGTATGACATTTTTAAATAACTCTGCATTTCGGAATGAAACTAGTGAAAAATTATAACGATTGATATCGAGCACCCCACGCTTTTAGAACGGTGACATTCATTTTCTCGTCATTTTATTCTTATGGTAATTATTTTTTACTTTGATTAACTCTAAAAGTGTGCTTTTTAGTGTTTTTAAACTATGATATTTAAATGAGATCCTGGTACTGATTCCTACAATAATTTAATTGCGAGTAAAACAAAGGCTAAATGCGAATATGTTGGGCCAGCCAGGATTCGAACAGGGGAATCTCCTAATCCGTAGTCAGGCGCGTTATCATTGTGCTACTATCCCACGTAGGTTTGAATGTCTGTAAATGTTTCTTTGCAGCTTATAGTGTGTATGAGGAAAAAATGATCGCCGATCAAGATGACTTTTCAAAGGCTGTGTGTTTTAATCACTAATCCTGGCAATCCTAATCATGATGAGATAATAAACTTATCAAAATATTTTAATGTTGTCGGTCCTTGTTAAGTCTACAACGTTGAAATAAATCGGATTGCTTAAAGTCGGGAAAAAAATTGAGCCCAAAGAGTCAGTTACATACATACAAACAGGTGAAACTAATAAAAGCGTATTAAAAAAGGTGCAGGATTATTGAATGCACCAAACTATTTGAATTAAAGAGGTTACTTTACCAGGTTTTAAAAAATAACCTTATTTCATTTTAAGCAATGAGTGCTTGCACATGTATACATCTTTTATTAAACATGCATTAAGAAACAATCAGCTGCTTTTAAGTATATTTTTAATTATTTGTAGCCAAACACTTTTTATAAACAAAGTCTATGGCAAATTGCTATTGGAATGATTCCACAGCATAATGTAGAAAATTACTACAAAAAGCCTTGGTAGCATTCCTTATACTTTTATCATAATGCAAATTAAATGCTTAATTATGTTGTCCAAGATCTATTCTGTAAATTACTTTTACTATGATTCTACAGTATAAGTTCATTGGAAATTTAATTTTTGGAAGTGTATTACACTCACTCATACAACTCAGAAACAGCCTCTAATTATCAACAGAGATTTTCAGAATTTCAATAGATATCATCACAGTGTATGAGTTTTTACAATCATATTTAATTACCCATTACAAAATACACAAAAAATGTTTCACACAATCCCAAGGAAGTAATAAACCTTGTTAAAAACATCTACAGGAGCCTTGGTATAGCAATATGTTTGAAATTTTCAACTTAAATGGAAAGATGCTCCTATCTCAGAAACAGCCTCTAATTATCAGCACAAAACTTTCAGAACCTTAATGGATATCATCACAGTATAGGAGTTATTTAAATGAATTATTTTACAGCATAATGAAGAAATTTTACTATAAGAACCTTGTAACATTCCTTATAAAAATCATTTTTAAAGATACTTGGACACTCAGAAATAATATCTACTTAACCACCAAATTTTAATTGGTAACATGATGAATCATACAAGCAATGAACTACTTTATATTTCTAACTATATCTATTTTAAAAAAAGAATTTGACAAATTGCTATTGGTGTAGTTTTAAAAGCTAAAAGTAAAATATAAAGTCTTGATAACATTCTTTAAAGAATTTTATTTTAAATTTGATTGGAAATATAATTTCAAGAAACTCGTGCAACTCAGAAACAGCCTCTAATTATCAACAGAGATTCAGAATTTTAATAGATATCATCACAGTGTACGAGTTTTTAAAATCATAATATTTAACCATAACTAAATACACCAGTAAAAAAACATTTTTGCATAATACTTAAAAATAACACCTATAATATTAAAATATTACACAAATAAAGAAAAGATGCTCTTATCTCAGAAACAGCCTCTAATTATCAGCACAAGAGCTTCAGAACTCCATTCATATCATCACAGTATAGGAGCTTTGTAAATAATAAACTATACAATTACTTTTAATAATCTATTGCCAATATATAGAATGTATTCTGCAAATTTCTCTTGACTTATCAACATGAATGTTTAGAATTTTATGGATGGTACAGTTTTTATTAAAATTTGCATTCGCAAGCAGGATGGATGCACCAGTTAGTTATCAACCACTCTCCCCCAAAAGGCTGGGAAATGGAATGAAACCAGTGTTCCAAGAACAGATAAATAGAAAAAATGAAAAAAATTCAAAATGGTATAAAATAAATTGATTAAAATAATCTTTCTTAACATCTAAGAGATAAATGAAATGTATTTCAGAAATAAATAGTTTTCTTTAATAGATGCTTAAAGATTTAAAATAGCATATGTGCAGCAACGGCAAGTGTAATTCTAAACTTGAACAAGCAGGGGGAAGGGTGGGGGATTCGACCTCTTGGGGTCATATTTTAAGGTGCAATTGAAAGTTACTCAATTGTTATCCAAGGGTTATAGCATGATTAAATAATGTATCAACAATAAAAGTTTCCATGCAATACGGAAAACTAAATTTATAAATTGATTTTATATTTCCCATCATGTGGCCAAAAATAAAACATTTTATTTCGGCGAAGCTAATGGAATTATTTTATTAAACTTGCAAGAGGTTATGAACAATGCATCATCGACTTCAATTAACACTATTTTAACGGCCAATGAGTAGTTAAACCTACGAAGATTCTACGAAATTTAATCCCCTCTAGACAAACATCATTAAAAATTATTTTTTCCGTCATTTTCATTTTCTTAATTATTGATTCAGATTTGTCAAATTTTCCCATTTGGTATTTTAGGTTTAGATTCCATTATAACGATCCTACATATCCATAAAGCTAAGCCTACTTATAATAAAAAAAAATTATCCACTATTAAATAAAGGTTAAAAGTAATTTTAAAGCATTTTAAATAAAAAAATTAATATACAAGCCACTTGCCTCTAATTTGGAAAATCTTGCAATTTATCACGAAAAGGACTAATCTCATGCAAAACTCGTATCCTGGTATAGTTCGTGGACAATAGTATTTTCTTCTGCGTTTTTAACAAGGCAATATTGGTGAATTCCTATAAGAAAGAAAATTTAGTATAACGTTATTAAATATGCATTATACATTGCACCATCATGACTGGACATCAAATAAAGAAAAAGATCACATAATGAAATGGACATCAAATAAAAAAAAAGAAATCCCATAATTAAAGGGACATCGAATAAGAAAAAAATAATTACCTTTTCAACAGGAATCGCAATAATTTTTATGAAATTAAAGTGTTTCATTTTTTAAAACAAAATTTAACACAGCTGAAACCACGTGCAACGAACACACTGCTTAACGGAAAACCGATAATGAATTTGTTCAGATCAGTTCAACTCAGTGACAAGTTGAGATGTATTCGTATTATCTTTGTTAAATAGAAAAATAATATTTCTAATAATTCTTATTTCATAAACTAATTTAATATGGCCTGGAGTTTGGAAGAGATGAAGCTAAATACATATAGAACAATTATCATTATTTTATCATGAATCTGACAGAGGAAGAAAAACGGATAATTAAATTCATCTAATGCAGGTATACAAAGCATGCCCTTACGGTGTTCTTGCGACACCTTAGCATAGGTCCATTTTATTTAAAAATATAGTCGAAATTTTTGTGAAATATTGTCAAATTTTGATAAAATATAAAAGCACGAAAATATATGACCTAAAGTTTTTAAAAAATTACACATTTAATTATTACAAAAAATATTGTATTTCAAATGATAAGATATTTTGTAAATAACATTCTAGCAAGTCAATCCTGACGTCTAGGGAAGAAGTCTTCAAATTATTTTCAGCATTGAAGTGCAAGCTTTAAAAAACAAATAAACTTGTTATTGTAGAACTAGGTCAATCAATTCATCTGGGGGCCTGAATGGCCGAGTGGCTAGCGCTCTGGCGCTCGGTACCACAGGTTTCGGGTTCGAGTCCCGGCGGTGCCATGGATGTAGTTTTTTCAATTTCTTTCATATGGTTTGTAGTGGTTCGGAATCCACTTTAAACCGTAGGTCCCGGTCTAACACGATCGTAGAGCGTTGTGGAGAGTGACATATTAAAAATAAGAAAAACTAACTGTTCATATGTATAGTGATTAGGGGATTATAGTCCTTGTTGCTTCACATCCCCATATACCACTTCATTCATCATCAATAGGTCAATCTGGTCACGTCTTGGAGTAAACGTGAACTTGTAGCTTGTGCTTTGTTACTGCAATAATTTATTTCTGGGTAATTTCATTTATTTGTATATTATTAATTTCTCTTAATTAAATGCTGTGATTTGGATGTGAATGTTATTTTATCAAACAATCTTTCTTCACATACGATATAACCCATCTACCATATTTAGTGATTTGAAAAATGTGGCGATCAACAAAAGAAATCAATGAACTTTTGAAGCTGCATTTCGACGATTTTAACAAATGCAAAATATTATTTATAAATGTAATATAATTGCAATAATGCAAGATATTGCATTTTTGTCTGGCACTTATCTTATTAATGTTTGATTATGAATTAACTGCGCAAAAAAAAAAATTGACTAATTTTCTTTTCCCAATAGGTCACTCCGCAGATCCAGAAATTTCAGATTACGCAGCAGGACCAAATTTAATTTAGCCAATCACTATAAATGGGGTGAAACGTTAAAAAGTGTACGCAATCTTGCGAAATTGGAAAGCTTAATGTCATCATCCTCGAAAACTAAACCAGTGGTGAGGCCTATGATGTGGTCAATGACTATGACCATCTGAATTGTTACTTCTTTCTGTTTGACACATTGAGGTATAAAAACTA
Source organism: Caerostris extrusa (assembly GCA_021605095.1). Classification (NCBI taxonomy): domain Eukaryota; kingdom Metazoa; phylum Arthropoda; class Arachnida; order Araneae; family Araneidae; genus Caerostris; species Caerostris extrusa. The sequence continues at coordinate 102,486 of BPLR01008180.1, read as the reverse complement.
TTTGATACATACTGGAGATGTTTCTGTAATCTCCTATCTAAATCAAATAAATGAACTCCTTCGGAATTTAAACTTTAAGCAGTTTATTCAGCCCAATTAAATTTTATTGAACTCAATTAGTTAAGCTTGATCTTGGCTTGAAATGAAAATTCAGGCAGTTTATAGTTGGTCTCGAACTCTATCATTGGCGCTGTCTTTTTTCTTCCAAAACTATGGTTTACTTGTTGACTTAAAACACAATTGGTTGATCGATCCATTGATTTCGCATTACGTACCAGCTAAACATCTAACAAAAGCAAAGGAGGAATCTGAGAAATACAATCTTCGTACCTCCAGTTACTGAATTATTAAAATTTTAAAAATTTCTTCCAAACGGAATTACAGTAAAGAAATTAAAAAGGATTAATTTAGAATAAGCATCTTTCCGAGGAGAACTTAAAATATAAAAATTAATAAGTGTGTAAATAAAATTTAAGGATTAAATTTATTATGAATTATAGTTAACCTTTGCGCATTGTAGAGAGAGAAATCTGCTCTGGGGGTTGGTAAAAGTGGAAGAGAGAAAAGAGTCTCATAAGTGGAGCTATCCCTATAGGAGCGTTTCTTATTCGTCGGAAAGGAAAGTCTAAATGAACGGCGAGTGCAGTTGTAATGATGAAAAATTGCAAAAGTTGAATTCGAGTATATTCTATAAAATGGTATTCGTCGCCCATTCTAGCAGCTCATGGTACAGACTTTGATGAAATATGGTACTTGGAGACCTTATCGAGATTATCGGGCACTTAATTCTATTGCACATGAATGCCATATCTGAACTTTATGATTTCATTAAACAGCTAGAAGGACAAAGAATTTTTTACAACTTACGCCTTCTTCGAACATCAAAACAGACTCGAGAAACTGTGCTGAATGTTGAATAAAATACCAAAAGTATAAGATTTCAAGGCAAGTGAACAATTCGAATCAACAATCCCTTTATAAGTTAACGTTTCAAGGAAATAAATAGGGACATCCTCGGTGCCATTCCATAATCACGGCTGTGCTATGGATGTTTGCAGTGGTTTGGAATCCACTTTAAACCATAGGTCCCAGTCTAATATGATCGCAGAGCATTGGGGGGGGTAGTATTACTCGATTCCGTAGCATATCTTCAAGCTACACGTGCTCCCTGGAAAATGCTAAATGAATAATGTTGGTGCAACCCTTGCTTGTGGCATAAAGATAACAGACAATTATCTTGCCAGCTGCATTAGAGAAAAAAAAAAAAAGTTCCTTGTCATCATCAAAATCAGGTAAGGTTTTTCGCTCTAGCTTAACAATCGTCGATCGTTACTCGAGTTGTCTAGAAGTAGCATCCAGACATCAGAACCTAAACTTAAATCAATAATTTTTTTTTTTTTTGTTTTTCTTTGGTTGTCCTACAAATATGAAAGCTGATCAAGGAATCCAAATTTAATCCAATCTATTTTTGAAATTCATGGCATTCAAATGGCATAGCATGGCTGCCGTTATGTACAATGAAAATCAAGGTTGGACAAGATCTCTTCCAATCATTCTATTTGGATTTTATTTGACTTGATAGATGCTTTGAGATTTATTTAGAACTTGATCATTTAGTTCTCCTATTATAAACATTAACTCGTAGCTAGCTTTATTATAGCAATAATTTATTTCTATATAATTTATTTCTGTATAATTTATTTTCTGTAAATATTAATTTCTCTTAATTAATGTTGCGATGTGGATGTTATTTTATCGAGCAATTTTCACATATAGTATAATCCTGCTACCGTAACGTCGCAGTAGCTGAGTTATACCATATGTGAAGAATGAAATAGCAAGGTACCACACCACAACATTTAATTAGGAAAAATCAATATTTACAAATAATATACAAATAAATGAAATCATACGAAATAAATTTTCGCAGAAATGCAAATGAAACAAATAGGATGTAAGTTGTTAACGTTCCATCACGTGTCCCATCGTGACCAAAAAATAGAGCAGAATGGCTGTTGGCGTCAAATACGGCTTCGGCGATATTTCTGTATCAGTTAGTTTAGTTTTATATTTTATCTTGTTGGGTATCGGATGTCTTGAATTATTGACAAATTGCGTCAAACTTTTTATTGCTAAAAATGCAGCACAAGCAGATATTTTTTAGAATACGTACAAGGAAATCAAGTACTAGTAAATAAAGTAAAATTTGTTCCAAAATAAAATAAAGTTAGATTATTATTATTTGAGATTGAGAGTTTTATTTTGAGGTTGAATAGTCTTAATTGTGTTACAAAACCCTGACTTTCAGAATTGATGACATTGATACATAAACGACTCCATATAAATTGTCTAAACGACTCTCACAAATTAAATTTGTTTACTTCTAAATATACATTATTACATCGTAACCCGTTACCGTGAAACAAAATTAAATTCGCTGGAGTTGGAACCTGATCATTTTGTTGCTCTTCTAACAAACTCTCAAGAGCCATCTGATTCAACCATAAGAAAAAAAAAAAAAAAATGAAATGGCATATTCGCATGAATTTTTAAATACTAATTCAACCAGAATTAAAATCGTAATTTTGCCACTACTCATATGTGGGTATGAAATCCCCAAAGTGGATGCTTTTTCAAGGATGAGGTTTATTAGATAGTGGAAGCCAATTGAACTTTATAACCTCAGAACTCGCAAAAAATTTCAGGACACAAAAAATAGCTTCATAGTTTTTATAAAAAAATTTTATAAAAAGTTTGATAGCTTTTGTGATGTCAGTTAACATTTTTTTTTTTAAAATATACTTTCGTGTCAGTTAATTTGGTGAATAAATATTTCTTTAAATATGGATTTAATCGTTAGGAGGATTATCTTTTATCGTTAGGAGGATTTAATCAAATATCGACAACGAAATCTAAAGTATTTTCGTCGAATGTCGGGATGACAGTATTACATTTTGAACAATACCACTGTTTGAAAATTGGGCTTCAAATCCAATAAATATATTTTTGGCTTTTTATCCAGAACGCTGGTGATTTCACCTCGATACAACTCAATTCAGAATCGGTTTTTGATTCAACATCAGGCATAATTATCTTGTGCAAAATTTTTTTAAATACAATTAAACGTATCTAGTATTCACTTGGATATATGAAATGCAAGCAAATACCAAATAAGAGCAATATGTGAAAAGTTCGCTGATCATGATTGCCAAGTGTTCAGACCATGAGCGGGCCACCAGATATGTTACTTGATACTGTATCCTTTTTACTATATCTGAAGAATGATTGTACGAGGAAATACCAAGGTTCCACATCACAACATTTCATTAGGAGATATTAATAATTATAAATATTATAAAATTAAATACAATTATACAGAAGTAAATTATCGCAGCAACAAAACTGAAAGAAGGTGCTACACGTAAATGTTCCATCATGGGCTTCAATCGTGACCGAAAATTAGCATAATGACAAAGTTTCATAATAACAAGTTGAGTTGTTTTTTAACTTGCAATGCAGAAAATAATCGATTGAAAATTTGTCCGCTAAACAACAGATTGAAACACCATAGCCTGGGAGCAGGATCCCTAACTAAGTAATTTTTTTTTTTATATCTGTGTGATATTTAGTACCGAAAACAAGTTCCATTTTAAAATTACCCTCAACAAATTATCCATTGTTGCTGCTAAATAATACATTAAAAAATGTCCAAGCTTGTTTCCATCAACGCATATTTATAATCAAAGAGTTTTAGGCATGAATATTAAAAAAATCGATAAATAAAACCAACATTTGTGCTGTTGTCATATCCCCTAAAGAGTACAAGAAAATGATCAAAAATAAAAATAATAGACACAAGCGATAATAAAACCAGAGGCAAAATATCAATATGGTGTCAAATGCAAAAAGAACTGTAATGCAATTTTCCATTCAGAATTCAGCGGCCCGATGGCCAATTGGCTGGCGCTCTGGCCTTTGGTACCACAGGCTTCAGGTTCGAATCCTGGCGTTGCCATGGATGTTTGGGAGTGGTTCGGAATTCACGTTAAATTGTAGGTCCTGGTGTAATTATCCTGAACTGTGCCAAAATGACCGTAAAGCGACAAACCGAACCCACACCCGTTCAAAATTCTTTAACAAAAAATTGCCAGTGACATCTGGTGGCAATAAAAAAAATAAGTTTTTATTTAATTAAAAATTATGAAAAAATTCTTATAAGTAACTATTCACCAGATAAATGAATAGAAATCAATTTATTTTTTTGAATTCAAATGCTAATATAAGGCTTTGTTATAACAATATAATGCTTTTATAAATTCGTTAAGGGTACGCTATACCAATACAGAAATTGGTTAAAACAGAACTTTAAACTTATTCAGTGTACATTGTGATGCGAGGCTAATCTAAAAAAAATTATGTGTCAGCTATATGTTTCGCTCGTTATTTTACAATTAATCTTCTTGTTTGAAAAAATATCAGTTTAACTACAAAAATAAAAATGATCTTGAGATATAAAGTAATAAGTATCTATGCATAATCTATTTAAAATTAAAAAAATGCATTTTGTAAAATTACTTCATAAATAAATGTTAAATAAATGATCTGTCAAATGTTCCCAAACAAAGTATTATAGATTGTTCTTAGAAATAAAATTTGTAAAGTAAAAATGCAGACAGGTGTACGGTAACTGTTCCATTAATAAGTTGCAGAATCACGGATTCTAATGCTCTGCCCGAAACATTTACCATTAGAGCAAGTTTTGCTATAGGTGATGAGGATCCATAACTGTTCCTGGGCGTAGTTATTCTTTACACAGTTCAAATGCATGGCAAGATTCAACAGTCCACTCTATTTTGTTGTTGTCACTTTTCTTACTGCTTACCAAATAGTTGTTACAAAACGCTTGATTTTAGGTAGCATTGGTGATAAAACTGATAAGACTCTTGTCTGTAAAATTGACAAGACTCGAAAAATCTGCAAGCTGTTTCAGTTTTCGATTTTCAAAGTCTAAAATTGTTACTATGGGGACAACCGAACGGGGTTTGGTTTGTCACTCTACGATCATTTGGGCACACTTTAGGCTAATTAGACCGGGACCTACAGTTTAAAGTGAATTCCGAACCACTCACAAACATCCATGTCACAGCCAGGATTAGAACCTGAAGCCTGTGGTACCAAATGTCCGAGTGCTATCCAATTTGTCGTGAGGCAGCAACTGAGTAGAAAGGAGAAGAAAGAAAAACAATGTATGTTTGAAGGCGAGAGTTGTGCCTCTTAAAAGAAATGCTTGTTTTAGAAATAAAGTATATTATTAGTTATATTTAAGTGTAATAATTAGTAGTAGGCGTTTAAGATAATACTACCTACCAAATAGTTGTTAAGTAAAGCTTTATTTTTTAGGCAGCATCTTGAGATAAAACGTCTGAAAAATTGGCAATACCCCAAAATCTGCATAGCTGTTTCGCAGTTTTTCGGTTTTTCAAAGTCTAAAATTGTTTTCACTCTTTTTGTCAGTTGATTTGATTGAGACGGTTTGACATAAAATTTATTTTAGGCTAGGAAAAAATGCATTTGCTGAATTTAAGCATCACAGCAAGTTCATGAAATCTTTGAAACATAATCTGGAGATGTTTAAAATGTTCGTGCTTTGTTATGTGATGCTATGAGATATATCATCGATCTATGGAAAGCAAAAGTCGAGTCCACGAAGAACTGGATGGATTAAATATTGGAAATCCTGTGCAAATATAAAATAAGACACAATAAAGGTTATGATGTAATCGTCATGATAAATGCAAGTATGATAAATGAAGGTTTGTCATGCAAGCATAAATTACTACGAAGTATTATCATAATGATGATATTTGTCATTCAGATTCATAATTGTCACTAAGGTACAAATTCATGAAATATATTTTTAGTATCAACTTGTAATCTTCCCATTAATTTCGCCTGCAAGTCCATGTTTTTTTTTTTAATTTTTATCTTATTTTCGATCAAGCGCTTTAAAGAATGATGTGAAGATTAACTCTTCGATGAATGATAATGGTAAACGGTAGAAATAAAATTATTAAAAAAAAAAAAAAAAAAAAATTCAATGTCTTATCAGGTTGAATAAGTATTGAGGAAATGCAGGGTGCTTTATTTCGCTTTCTATTCAAAATTTCTTGTTCTCTACGCGATTCTGTGATTGTTATGAACTTCATTTAAAGCTTCCTTCACACCTTGTCATAAAGCGGCAAATCGCGAAGCGATGACCAATCACAAGCCTTGGCGAGAAACACGCGAAACGATTGATTGAAGTTGGCAAACTTTTAATTCTGAATTGCTTGAAGCGCTATGTGTCTTGAATGAAATCAATAATAATCGTAGGAGTAATTGGAACTTCACTTAGCACAAGGCGATTTCTGTCACTTTGGTATGAACGGTTGGAAAATTTTTTTCTTCTCCTTCGCTTGACGCTTCGTCGCTCAACGTCTTGGTGTGAAGAAGCTTTTTAGTCTTTAATAGAAAAATTTCTTTATTAAGGCAACATTTGATTTTACCTTTATCGATAATGTTATACGTGTTTTTATTTGGAAATCATAACGTTTACTCTAAATAAACTGTAAAACTCAACTCCTTTATTCAAAAACAAACAGCAATTTGACTTTAACGAGTAAATTGGCAGCGTTAGCTGCCATGCACTTCTATCTGGATGATTACATTGAGGATGATATTGTAAGAGAAATATGGCTTGCTCAGTATATATAAAAAAAAAAAAAAAAAAAAAAAAAAAAAATGAAAAAAAAAAAAAAATGTTAGAATTTAAATACAAATATAGGATAAATAAAATAACAAATAGAGAGAGCTGATAAAAATAATTAGTTAAAATATTCAATGAAGTACGCGGGAGTTTATTATTGATGGGAAGAGTAATGTCATAATCAGGAAGGCGCTTGAGTAGATTATTAAGAATATTATTATAAAAATTAGTTGCGAGCTTGTGAATAAAATTTTTTAATTGAAGGAATTCCCAGAGCAGCGGGAATATCTTTATTTCTGACAAACCACGGTGCATCAACTGCCATGCGTAATAGTTTATTTTCAAGAGTTTAAATATCTTTGATTCTAGACTTGCAAGCGGATCCCCATATTGGACTGGCATATGTTATAATGGGACGTATATAGACCATATAGATAAGAATTTTGGTATGAATGTTGGTATGACTTTTGCGAGAGATAAGAGGGTATAGTTTTTAACAGCCACATTGAATTTATTTTTGATATAATTGACGTGAGAATGATAGGTAAGATGCTTGTCAAGTATGACTCCAAGGTATTTTGGATTCAAAAACCAAATTCATTCTCCTCATATTACATTTCTTGCTCGTTGAAGCAAGCTCTTGCTCACGAAGGCGAGGGAATTGCGATTCCTCCGGCGCCAGCTTACATTTCCATTTTTTTTTTTACAGTAAATTACGTACGTGGCGCTATTTATATTCATGAGACAACAGATAGTTTGAAGGGATAGTTGACTAGATAAATTATAAAGCATCTTCATTTGTCTGGCTAAAAATGAAGCCTTTCTGATCCTTTACATGTGTAAAATTGTTATTCCATTTCTGCTTTTTAAAAATAATCTTTAATCTCAGTATTTTTCATAAAAAAATGTTTCACATTATTAATATTAATAAAATTTTTATGTGTATACACATACAAAGAGTTTAAAATACCTCTTCTGAATAATTTTATAATAAATAAGTTTAAAAATTTTAGTTCCCACAAATCTTCATGTCATCATCAGTATGTCCCAAAGTACGATTTTTGGGGAGGATTTCCCCATTGTTATATGATTACATTTTCGGGATTAATCGTTTTTTTTTTATTTTAATATCAAAAGCATTCTTTTACTTTTCATAGATAATTGTTCTTTCTGTTGCGAACAATTTGTTCAAGAAAATTCACACACTTTTTTTTTTTCGTAACCTGGATATTATTCGATTTCGCATGTTACTTTCTTCCGCTTTTTTTTTTGTTTCATAAAAAAATTCGTCAGAAGATATTCAGAAATATTTTCGCCAGAAGCAATCGATTTTTTTATAGAATATTTTCATGCATTACATAAGAATATATTTCCATTTTCAGTTTTACTAAAAACAAATATGCCGTCTTTGTTTCTTCGAAGTTTCTTAAAGTTTAAATAGCTGTTAGTAGATGGCACCACCATCTCTTATGAATCGCGGGATATTTTGCTATTCATTCATAAGAAAGAATGTGAGTGTTCCTGTTCGGGATCAGTTCCTTGCAGCTGGAGTAAAAAGAAGACAGGTGATAATTTATTTTTTTTTCGCTATTGTACAACGTTCTTTGTTGATGAAGCTTGAGAAACAGTGTTAGCGAGATAAACTTGAAGCTCTGTCTAATTCTGAAGCTGTGAATTTTATCAGAATATTTTAAAAACATGTATGATATTTTCTTTTATTCTAATGTATTGTGATCAGTTTATTTAAGTGTTTTATTTATTTTTTCAATGAATGTAATTGTTCATTTTATTATTTATTAATTGTTTGTATATTATAAAACTTTATAAATAATAATTTAATTCTAGAAATTTTTACTGTAAATATTGAATCAAATTTTTTTTAATTTATTTCAGTGAATTAATTTTAACATTATTATCATTTCATCTAATTTAAACACGTGTTAGTTATTCGAATCATATTGTATTTTAAATTTATAACTATTTATATACTTTTAAATTTATAACTATAACGAAATATTTTAATTTATTAGTAATAATAATAGTTATTATTTTAAAAATACAAACATATGATTGATCATTTTACTTCTTAGGAGTAGCACTGTTTATTTTCGTCATTTTGAATGAAGATTTTAATGTGTTCTTTGAATAATATTATTATTAAATGATGTTGAAGTAAAATAATTAATCTTTTATAAACATTTATGTAGTATTCTAAATATGGGGTATATGCTATTATTTGTTCCATTTATTGGTGTAAACATTTATATATATATATCTTTTTATCAAAATAAAAAGAATAAATTATATTTAAATTAGAGAGAATTAATATTTAAATTAGTTATATTAAAATTAGAGAGAAATTAAAAATAATTTCTGGAATAACAATGTTTTATTGCATTGTCTTTTCCTTACTTTTTTATGTAGAAAATTATATTATTTATTTAATTTTCAATGACTTTAGAAATGGTGTTTATGAAACATTGATAGTTTTACCAAATTAAATTAGTTATAACAGTATTATCATGCTCAACTGTTAAATAATTAAATTCTCGTCTTCTTTACAGTTTTTTTTTTTTAAATTCTGATACTAATGATGCCAAGTAATATTGTTGCCAAAAACTGCTCTGCTACTTCAAGAAACAATTCAAATGCTACATTAACTACCTCAAGTGCCATTTCTAATCAACAGCAAAATGCTGCTGCCACTAATATAAGCTCTTTTAGTATTTTTCAACACAATAGTAAGAACTATGATGAAATGACTGTGATTGGTAATGGGGCATATGGAACAGTATATAAAGCCCGTGATCTTGCTAGCAATGGTCAATATGTAGCTTTAAAGAAAGTAACTATTCCTCTTGGAGAAGATGGAGTCCCAGTTAGCACAATCCGAGAAATAGCTTTGTTGAAACAATTGACTGCCCTGGAACATCCCAATATTGTTAGGGTGAGATAACTTATTTTTATTTTTTGTTTTTTTAATCCTAGTGGTATTTACATTGTAAATGTGGTTATGATTTATTTGTACATTTTGAGGAATACATATATGATGGTCATAGGCATAGGATTGAAATTGTTTTCTTCTAACCATGTAACACTGCATATATCTCATTAAAATAGCCACTTTCTAAATGAAAACAAATTTTTAGCTATTTTTTTTGGCTTAAATTTTTCCCTCAAATATGTATAATGTTTTTATGTTAGTTTGCTATCTTAAAGATTTTTGATTTCTTTGAAACACTTTCTTAGATTTAGTTAAAATACAGTCTGAATAATGAAAATTATTTATTATGTTTCTGAACAAAATCTAAAAGTAAGGTTTTATTTGTAGATAATAAATTATTACATTTATTATTTGTGATAATGAGAATTAAAAGAGAGAAATATGTTCACTATTTTTGTTCTGATAAACATTATATCTTATTTTTATAACAAAAAAGGACTTTAAAATAAGTTTTTATTTTTTATTTCTAACATAAAAAAAGGGAAAAAAATAGAATTACCTTTATTTGGAAATAAGAGAAAATTTATGAAACAAAAAAAAAAAAAAAATTCAATAATAAATAGATAAAGGGCTGTTTAAATATTTTTTATTTTATCTGAAAACTTAACTATTGAACCAAATGTTATAAAAAAGCTACAAGAAAATGATAATGTTGATTATCTGTATTTTATCATAACTAATGATTTCATTTCTAACAGCCCTTCATATTAGAGTAATAAGAATGATACAGTATTTTTAAAATATAGATTATAATGATATATTTCAAAATATCTATAACATTATTTTAGCCATAGCAATATAATTTTTAGATTATAATAATGTGTATTTGAAGTATCAGTAAAAAAAAATTGGTTTCATATAATTAGAAATATTTTTTTAATATTTTTAATTTTTTGACATAATATAGTAAAAATAAGAATTAAAATGAATGCCATAATTATATATTTCATCATTTGGAGACAATTCTTTGGGTGCCTTTATGAAATACTTCAGCTACTCTGTATCCTTCCTGACAAATATTGGTGCCAGTTTTAAATTACTGACTACTCATGATTGCCTTCAAGCTAATTTTCAGCCAGTTGATTTTGTAGATTTTTCCCATTAAAATTTTTTTTTTTTTTTTTTTTATTTGTGTGATTTGGGACATCAATTATTCTGTAACCATTTAGATGGAATGCCATGCAGTAGAGTTCTGTATTTCTGAGAACAGAGACAGATTTTTGTTTTTCAGAGAACTGTATTTTTCAGATGTTGAGACCATGCTGTTTTATAACCTGGTAGCCATCAAACTAGCATTTATCAAGTATTTATATAATTTTAAATTCATAAAAGTTTACTTTCAAATACTTCATTAGATTATCTTTGATTGAAAGATTAAAAGGTAATGCGTATGTAGAAAGAGTAATAAAAAACATAAAATGTTTGATATATTTGATAATTTTAAATACAGGTGTCTTTCTCAATTTTTGTAAACATGAATTAGTCACAGGAACAAAGCTAATATTAAGCAATATATAATTGTTGAATGTTCAAAATTGATCAGAATGAATTTGGAAATGATGTGATTGTACATAATAACTACATTTGCAATTACTATGATATAATAAAAGTGCTTTTGTATATATAAAAAAATGTGATGATCATAGTCAGTAGATAGTAATATTATAGAATTTTTAAGGGGAGTTTCTAAAAAGCACAAATAAAGGAAAGAAAATATGGCTGGGATGAGATAGAAATCAGAACTTGAGGCACGAAAATAAGAATCATAGAATAAAGAAGGGGAGGGGAATAAATTTATCTTTTAAATCATTAGATGATGAACTAAAATGAATAGCATTCCCAATAAGCATGTTTAAGAAAAAAATCTATATATAAAATAACTTACATGTAATTTTTTTTAGAATACCATTTAGACATATTTCAACAATTAAATTATAATGCCAATTACTAAACTATTAAAAATAAATTTGACTACATAAGAACTAAGAAAATAAAAATCATTGTTGTAGCTATTATTTTTAGTTAATTTATATAAATAAATTTTATGTGAACATCTTTCTAAAAATAAAATAAATAACTTGTGTTCAAAGATAAAATTATAAATTTGAATGCAAGCAACATTGTCTTTTCATTCATATAATCCTACAGTAATTATTAATTTTTATGTGCATAAGCTCCCTAATAAAGAATGTAAAATCTAGTAGAAATAAAATAAAATAAAAATAGACATAAAAAAACCTTGAAGATAAAATCATTTTTAAAATTGGTATATTTTAATTTTCCTAAAACTTATAAATGTCAATTGATATTAAAATTGAATGGTATGAAAAAGAGATACTCATTCATCAAAGTTTGATATCTCAAAATAAATTCAAATTAAAAACAAAATTAGATTAGTGACTTTAGATTTAGATTACAGAATTTAAACAACTGCAAATTTAAATAAATCTGAAATCAGTCCAATAAACTATCAAAAGTATAGAATTATAGATTAATGAATATCCTAAAAATCTGCCTAAATTGTTCTGAAATAATACAAGTTTGTTCATGAAAATTTTTCTGCTAATTACAAATTAAGGACTTTAAATTTTTTTCAAAAAAATGCTACTGAAACTCTCTTTTAGATGATGACCATTACCAAATACAGAAATTAATTTTATTTTATTTAGAATCAAATTAGGGATTCCTTTAAAAAATTATGTTGTTTTTTTTTTTTTGTAGTATGAGATCTTAGATCATATACAAACGAATCAACACTTTTTTTTACTGTGTTTTGTACTATAATCATTTGTTGTACATCAAGGAATTTTTTTAAGATTATTGTAAAAAATATGATCCATTAAGGTAAATCGTATAATGCAACAGAAATATAGGTAGATGGTATTATGAAAAACATCAAATATGTATTTTGAATTTGTTATAAAAATATTCATTAGAAAATTTAATTTTTTTCTATAAATTTTGTTTATTTAAAAAAAACTATCAATGTATTATTTCATATGGTTAATAAAATATTTATCTATAATCTAACCAAGAAATTATAAATATTAATAATTTAAAATAAATATGAATTATTTCAGTTTTAATTAATGTTGATTTAATATGTATTTTTATAGGAAAAAGTTCATATTGCATAATTTTTTTTTAATTTTGTAAAAATATTACCACATAATATTTAATGTATAAGAAACAGTTATTTCCCATTTAGATCAAAATTTTTAATTATTTGTTATTTTGTATTAAGAAATTAAAAAAAAAAAAATGTTTTATAGATTTCATTTATTTCTTCAGATTTTAATTTCAGGAATAATAATTTAATTTCAATTTAATACTTAAACTAATTAAACATTATTAGCAGAGTAATTATGAAATTAAAATTCATAAGTTTTTTATCTGAAAATTCTTTTGTTTCGTGTCCATGTAAGTGAATGTTTAAAAAGAATTGTTCAGTGCAGTCTTAAAATGCAAAGAAAATGTTTTTATGAAGACTTTTTTATTTTTATTTTTACTTTTCGAATCAAAAGTTTCAAGTATTATTTTTAATTATTGCATCCGGATCATTTTGTGCTGCTTTCGGCCGATTTATGATGAATAAAAAAAAAAAAAAGAATCGGTGTATTTTGGTGGAATACCTTGGTCGCGAAGCGACCAGACCTCCAAGTAGTAGCATAGAATAACATTTGCAGTCGGTCGCAGCCCATTGAAATTGTAAAATATTGCATAACAAGAATTCTTTTAGATGTTTTCTTCGTTTTTAAAGAATACACAATTTTTTTATTTTTTTTTAAATTTTCTACGTAGAACATATCATTTCAGTTCAGCTTTTTAAAGATTTTATTTAAGGGAAAAAAAAAAAAAAAAAAAATTCACTACGATGTATTTATTACCCTTTATGCTTAAGAAATATTTAATCTATATTTATGTTTCGAATATTTAGTTTTTAAAAAGTGTTTTAAAATTTTAAGTTACTTCGGATTTCAGATATTTTTTAAAATCTTTATTAATCAAGATTCAGTAAAGGATCCTAAAACAATTTCCTGCCCTAACAGTATAACTATTTCCTTTTTATTTTGTTGATAGATGATTTAAATTTTTAGTCACATCACACAAACAATTGATATAAATCTAATCGCAAATTTTCTGAACAGGAAATGCGCGACAGGCGTGTTTGAAAATGAAGGAAATGTGTATTTTTCTGTCTGACCTCGAGTTCGTCTTGATTGTTTCGGCGAAATTTCTTTTTGGCGGAAATGAATTCTCACAATTCACTTCAGTTACTTTTAAAAGAATGAAAAAAAAGCAATATAATTTGTGTATTGTTATTTCCGTAATTGTTGTTCATGTCGGTCATCAAATGAAAATGTCTTTTTTTTTCCCTGTATAAATATAACTTATAGTTATTTTAAGAACTATTTATAATATTTATACTGTACGAACTTGTTTTCATCTCGAATGTTATGATTCATTTTTAATGTGTAGAATTTTGAAAGTTTAATAATAAATATTTAATATTTTTTGCAGTTTTAGCGATATAATGGTAATAAAAACCATTGTATATAATTTAAAACGTTTAAAATTCATTGAAATAAAATCTCATTCTCTATTTTCTCAGAATTTGTTAATTAAATATAGCTTAAAAGTGAATATTGAGGTTTTATGTGAAAACCATTTATATGCTGTTCTGCATTGAGCAAGTTATACGTTATTAGTGTTTTTATCTATTTATCTATTCCGTTACAGTATATGTACTATATATATATTTAGATTTACCTGTCTTGGTTTTGATCATTCTTCCACCATTATTATTCTTATGATTATTACTGATTATTCTTCTACCGTTATTCTTATTCATCCACCCTTCTTATTTTTTTTTTTTTCCAAATCAAATTGACGCCTGATTTTAATACATTCAAACTTATCAACGCTTCAAGTTCAGTAAAAGTATTGTAAACTCTGGCACTCGGAATGTCAATATCTAATCTAGTCTAATCTTCGTATAGAACAAGTTTTTTTTCCTAGGTATATAAGTGAGTAAAATCTGAAACATAATTAAAATCTAATATATTTATGATAAACATCATAAATGTATTAGATTTTAAATTAGATATTTAATGAACTAAATAGCGAAAGAGAAAATAATTAAAAAAGGGCAAAGGCGTACCTGTAATGGAGTTCCTAGGTGGTTTAAGAACCACAAAACCTCCACATCTTAAAATGAATCAAAACAGTTCTTTTACTGTTAAGATTATTTAAAAAAAAATTTATACTATTAAGGAGAAAGAAAAAGAGCTTATGTGGTAGTTAGATTAGAATAGAACGAGATAGATTAAAATTTTGCATCTTGGTATAAGATTTTTTTTTCTACATAGTTTAAGGCAAAAGTTGTATAAGTTACAGAGTGCCTGGCGAAATCCCTTACTTCCAGTTACATAATTAATGACTTCATACTAAATATAACAAATTTTATTTAAAGTGAGGAACTACATATTACTATTTTGAAATAAAAATGCTCTAAATAACAGTGATTTGAACGATTAGAGTAGTTTGAAGATTTGGTTTGTCGCTGTAGTCATTTTGTGCACACTTTAGGCTAATTAGAAACGGGACCTACAGTTTAACGTGGATTCCGAACCATCAACAAATTGTAGTTTGGAGAAGTTTGATTCGATTTTCTTTAACTCTTTGATTATGCCTTTGGTCTGACATGGCATTCGTTGTCGTCTGGTTGGTTACATCGGTATTTTTACTAATTTTTCTCATGCGTAACACACGTTGCTTTAAATAGGATATCTAAAAAGGCATCTCCACCCCTTCCTTCTTGTAAATTGTGTATGTCACCCGTGGTGCATCTTGAGCAATGCTAAATTTGCCATATCAGCAGTGGCGCCATTGATAATCAGAACATCAGAAAATATTATCTTATTACATATCCAAGAGATAAATGAAACTAAAAAAAATATGCACAAGGAGTAAAAAACGGCAATCCGAAACTTTTGCTGCCCATCCACTTATTCGCAAAATCATAATACTTGACACTTTTCTTTTTCTTCATTTCGGTAAGTATTAAAATTCTGATTCCTCAAAAGTAAAAAGAAATGTTCTATAATGACAGTGTTAATCTTTTGGTTATTTTAAAAATTTATAAATAAAAATATTCTTTAGAATTTTCAAATGAAAATAAATTAATGCCAATTTTAAGTGATATTAATTTTACTGTGATAAAATTTCTGCGTTCTGAGGGGACCCCCCTATATTCTGAAAAAAATATTCTGTATTATATTTCAAACATTAAGCATTATGGTTATTGATAAATGAAAATTACTGGACTGGTGAAGATTGAAAGTTACTTTTGCACTTGGCTATTACAAAAATTGAGACGAATATAAAATTAATGATGAAAACTGAAAAATAAACTTCAATCATTGTGTCTATGTAAACAATTAAAATCTTTGCTGTATAATGTATCAAAGTGTGCAAGGTTTTTGGATCGTATATTTGCATAAACAATACAATCTTTTAATTATAAAATCGAAGCAAATATAAAACAATTAAAAAAATCAATGCAACATGATGCATTCTATTAAAGTTTTTTTTTTTTTTTTACTTTTGATATCTTTGCAACACTATATATGATACGCGTTTATTTTATTTAAATTTAATAATATATATATATATATATATATTTTACCGTATTATCGTAAATCATAATATACTTGTCTTAAGTTTGAACACGTTTGTGAATCCTAAATCAAAAAATATTTTATATGAAAATTGCTGAAATGGGTTTTTTTTTTTATCTCTGAAATCTTCCCTCAGATATTTATTTATTATTTTATTTATTTATTTTTTTAAAATGAAGACCACAATGGACCAATATCCTGTACACAATGTATAGTCGACCACAAATATTCATGTCTGCAAAAGTTTTGACTCATGGTAAAGAAAATTACACCTTTGAAAGATAGCGCGGTGAAGGTTAAAGGAGCGCATGAAATTCGTGCCTAGCATTGAACCCAGGCCATAATAACAGGAGGGAAAATTTCTTCTTCTAAGAGGGGAAAAATTTGTGTATATATATATATATATATATATATATATATATATAAAAGTTAACCATTTTTTTGCCATGACATGGCTCATCGCCTTGGGGTTAAAAGGACCACATATGTAGCCGAGTTGTTTATCAATAGACTGGTATTCGAAGGGAGGAAAAATAAATAAAAAATAAGAATGTGAAAGAATGCGCTTTTATCAACCACGGTCGCTTGAAACTAATTGTATTTGTGAAGTATCTTACTTATTTTAAAACATGATTGCAGAAGTTTTTCTTTTTTCTTTCTTTTCGTTGTGTTAAAATTCTGATTCCTCAAAAAGTAAAAAAGAATTGTTCTAGTGATGTCTGATGTTGATGTCTTAGTTATTTTAAAAAATTTATAAATAAAAATCTTCTCTAGAATTTTCGGATGAAAACAAATTAATGCCCAGAATTGTAAGCGATAATAATTTTATTGTGGTAAAATTTCTGCATTCTGGAGAAAAAAAAAAAAACTATATTCTGAGAAAATGTTCTGTATTATGTTTCAAACATTAAACATTAATAAATTACAAAAAAACAAAAAAAAAAAATTGCTAGACTGATAAAGATTTAAAGTTGCTTTTGCACTTGGCTAGTACGAAAATCGAGACGAACATAAAATAAAATGTTCTAGTAATGATAATGTTTATCTATTAGTTATTTTTTTTAAATTTATAAATAAAAATCTTCTCTTGAATTTTCAAATGAATATAAATTGATGCCCATAATTTAAATCGATAATAATTTTATTGTGATAAAAAAGATTTCTGCGGTTTTTTTTTTTTTTGGGAGGGGGGAATCTATATTCTGAAAAAAAAAAAAAAAAATTTATGCATTATAATTCAAACATTAAGCATTATAATTATTAATAAATCAAACATTTCTAGATTAATAAAGATTTAATGTTACTTTTGCACTTGGCTAGTACGAAAATCGAGAGGAATATAAAATTAATACAATATATGGATAATAAATAAAAGTCGACCATTAAAGAAAAGCTTTAATTAGCTAAACAAAATTCAATGAGCAATTTCTTCCATTATTACAATTTTAAGCCTCGTCAAATTAAAAATAAAAATAAGCATCTCCTAAGCATTCAAAGATTTTTCAAGAAAATTCATCAAAATTTAAACTTTCATCCTTTCAAAGTAGATCAGCTTTCAATTCTATCGCCTTTAAACCACAACTCTACATCTTAAAAAAAAATCGATTAACATTATTTTTAAATACAATATTCAAATTATACGACTGAATTGTTAGTCACAGAAATTAAATTAACATATTGCGTGAAAGTACATAATTTTTTTTTCCATTGAGTGTCCTAAATGATTACTGGGAAATTTTTTTTCCCCAGAAATCCCACATTATTGAAAGATATTCCAGTAGTTAATGGGGGAGGGGCGAATAATTATGGTGGGCAAATAAAAATTTAAAAAAAGATTTTATTCTTTTAATATTCATAACATATTAATATATTAAACATCAATAATAGTTACCTATATATATTTTTTACTTCTCAAATATGAGTTTTGCGGTCTAATGGCCCATTGGCACCATAGGCTTCAGATTCGAATCCTGGCGGTGGCATGGATGTTTGTTAGCGGTTCGATATCTACGTTAAACTATAGGTTCCGATCTAATTGCCCAAAATGTGCATAAAATGATAGTAGAGCGACAAACCAACCAAACAAGTGCGAGTCCTGAATAATGCATTAGGCATCCGAACTGTTGACAGCAATGTTCGAAATTCGACGAGAAAAAAATGTGATCCTAGTTTCTACGTCTGTGCCAAGCATGAACGCTGTAAACATGTAAGCCGGAAAGTTCTTTCGTTGAGCTCGAAGAGAATGGTGTGAATCCCTCAGATGCAGCCACTGAAAGTTTTCATTTCTTATTGCAATAATAAAATGTGGGTCAAAGTGTTCTATGTTTGAAAACAACTTTTTTTCTCGCAAGAAGAAAAAAAAAATTGTCAACATTTTTCTCCCTATTAAATTCTTAATTTTCCGTCATAAATAAAAGAAAAGGGAATGAGATGTAGAATTTTATTTTTGTTTTTAAAAATAGTATTAAAAATTTTTTTTTTTTATTTTTTTTATAGATATATTTTGTTTTGACTTGAATTAGCAGAGTTTTGCAATTTTTTTAAGTGATCGTCTCTTTCCCTGCAAGAAATAATTTGGACATAACCATGAACTTGCCCTTAATTTTAAAAAAATACACATATACCACGTTGATGAAAAAATTACAAAGGAAGCCAAGGCATTAGAGAAATTTTAGGATATAACTTTCAATTGAAGGAACTCTACCATTGTTGATATTGTAAAGGTAGAGTTTCTTGGAAAAGGTAATTAAAAGATGTCTTAACATTCTGTTTGTCTGCAGGATGCAAATTGGCCTTCATTATATTATTTTTATTAGTAATTTTCTTTCTTCAGCATTAACTGTTGTGTTGAATCATACTTTCAACAAATAAAGGCACCGGAAGTTCACGCCTTTGTCACCTAGATAGTATGTATTAGTGGTCCTTCCGGTTTCTTACCAATTCTTTTTTTTTGTGAGCACCACCTGCTCTTCGATTGTCAATAGATTTCCTTTTATAACCCCTCGCCGCAGTCTCCTGTTTGAGTGTTACGTCATTTCAGGTCGAAAGTAGTTTCGAGGCGAACTTACGAATGAATAGATAAAAAGTTATGATTGTACGGAACATATGGAGGCGAAAAGATTGTGACTCATTTTTGTTTTTTTTTTAATCCTTGTCTCGGAAACTATGTTGATGGAAGATTATAGTGCGTTTAATGTTACACTTGTGGGGTAATTAACTAGTAAAAAAAAAAAAAAAAAAAAAATTAGGATTGTTAAAAAATCATTCAAAAAAGAAGAGAAATTATTCATCAAAAATCTTGAAAATAGTATGAATTAAAATTCACATATTCATTTCTTGGTTAGCTGAGTTGGTTTACGTTTTCCGATCAAAGCGTCCCCCCCTTCCTGACAGTAGATGTTTCCGTTAACATATAATATAATATAAATGTGGACCAGTTCCATTTGAAATATTCAAAAGATATTTCTTCCTTTCTGAGTAGAATCCTTTTTATTAAGAGAACATTGCTATATCTCTTTGACAAATTCATACATTTTAAGGGCTATTAGTACTCACCACTAATCATCTCACTGGGAAAAAAGACTTCAACCTATAATTATATTAACTTTTTTTTTTTTTGTAGAATATGTATTTATACAACACACATACTTGCTGGATTTAGAAGTATAATCTTGTTGAATTCACCAAGCCAAATATTTTAGCATTATAACATTTTCTAATGGTTCTCATGCTATGTGTAATATTTTGCTTACTTTAAGAAATGAAAAGATGTTCAATAAAGAAAACTAATGTAAATTAATGTAAAACTTTAATTACTATAATTTTTCCTGTTTAAAGAGGAATTGTTGATTTTTAATTTAAAATCGTTAAGTAACCCGATTTTTTTTTTTTTATATCAAGGTATTTAAACAAGAAGGATTTTATTTTTTAATTTAGCTATTATCAAATTCATATATGAACCAGATATTTCATAATCTTTTCTAATCATGCAATCAGATAAAAAAAAAAAAAAAATTATGCTGATGCCCCTCTCAAGATTTCATTGATAACCATGTATTACGTTTAAAAGTTTTATTATTTTTGTCTTAAGAAATTTACTATTTATCATTTATTTTTACATTATAATATATTGACTAATTTTAATTACAAATATATTTTTTTTGAAGATGAGATATTGTTAAAATAAAATAAAGTGAATGAAATATACCAATTTAAAAAAATATTTCTGCTATATTTTTAAAGTTGAATGTTAACAACATTTAATGATGAAAAGTTATTAGAGCCACAATAGATTTGATTTTTCTTTTTATTTTTAGTGGAGAAAGTTAAAACACATAGTTTACATTTAATAATTAAGTTATGATGTATTTCATAACGTAATCATAGAAATTGAACCAATTAAATAGTTTTTATAGATCATTGCAGAATATAATTTTTCTTTTCTATTTTTTTTTTTATAATCAACAATTCAGATTTGATTGAACTATTGATTGGATTAAAAACTATAATAAATCATACAAAAATTTCATACAAAAATATAAAAAGGTTATTAAAAATAAGATTTTTATTTCATAGGAGTTTTGAATAATTTAAGTGCTTAATACAATGAAATTAATTCAAAATTAATTTCTGAAATTCACTTTACTTTTTTCTCTGCTTTGTTGCCATAAGTTAATATGCAAACAATGTTCTTTATTTAGGTTACTTGATATATGCCATGGACGAAAATTAGAAAATGAAAGACAGATGCTATTGTACTTAGTGTTTGAACATGTTGATCAAGATTTAGCAACTTACTTAGAGAAATGTCCTGCACCAGGTTTAAGTTCTGAAAGAATCAAAGTAAGTAAAACTCTTTAATTCAAAGTAAATTATTCATTTTTGATAATTAAAATGAATAAAATTCACACTATTTTTCAGTTATCTTTATTGAAAGTATATGCTATTGCTATTTTAAAAATTTTCAACAACAGTGTTAAAAAAAAAAGAAATTTTAAAAATATAACTTGTATTTGTCATTGTTTATCATTTTTACGTCATATATTAGCATTTTTAAAGAAATACATATTGATATTATAAAGTGACTTCTTTAAATCTGCCACAATAAAAGGGAATGTTACATTGGAAAATACATCAGAATAAATTGTTAAAAAATAAACTTTAACATGAGAGCTATGAACATATGAGCTTTAATGATTAAGTCTATTACTTTCATGATGATACAAATTATCATAATTTATGTACAAAAAATGATTACCAGTACTTTTTGTAAAATTCAATTATTTTTTGATATTAAATCAAAATTTATTTTTAGATTTTAAAATATTTAAATCAAATTTTATTTTATTTTTTGTATTTCATATTAAATAAAAAAGATTTTGGTAAAAAAAAAAAAAATTGTTATTTTACGTAGTATGTAACAATATAAATTTTCAAGTTAATTAATCAATGTAATAATTTATTTTAAAAAGTATTTGAAGATATTCTGTGTAAAAAGGAATATATTTTTGTTGTTCAAACATGACATAAAATAGTAAAATTACATGCTTTAATTCAAATTCATTATATTCTTTTATCAGAGAATTAAATAATATATTTATTAATTATTAGTTGTTATAAAAATATCATCAAACAATAAAATATAATAATAAAGCATATACACAATAAGAAATGTTTTATTTTGTTATTTATCTACAATAAACAGAATATATGCAATAAAAATATTTTATATTTAAATTCAGACAAATAATAGTATAAAAGTTAAGTAAATATGTATTTTAATTTATTAAAAATTAATTAAGTATTTAATTTTTAAAATTATTAAAAAATGCTTAAAGAACTGCTTTATTTTGTGTATTTTATAGGATATATTTTTCAACTACTTAATGGCTTAGACTTCCTACATTTTAATCGGGTTTTACACCGAGATCTCAAACCACAGAATATTTTAATTTCTAATCAAGGAGTTGTAAAACTTGCTGATTTTGGCTTAGCTCGAATATACAGTGGTCAAATAACTTTAACATCCGTGGTAAGTTATTCCCAGTTTTGTATATTTTTCATTTTTTTTTGTTGTAATAATTTCTTATTTAATATATTAATATTATTAATATACAAATCTCATTGTAAAAAAATTTGTTTAATAAAAGCTGAACATATTTTATTTGCAATTTATAATCTTTATATGTACTTATATGAATTGAAATTATGAGCAGCGTAATTGTATGATGAGATTTGGATGTATGTAATTTAAACTTCATGAAAAATTTTTATTATCAATAAATTAGGTTTTATACTAGTAAGTCTTATTTTTTTTTATCTTGAAACTTCTTTAAAGGAATCTTTATATTGTTTCAAAGGCACTGATTTTAATTCAGAGATTATAATAGATTCAACTCATATTAAAAACTGTAACTTTATTTGATAGTAAATGTATATATATATTATGTGCAAAGATTTTATTTTTATATTGAAATAATGAAATTATATTAAAATTTTTCATTAGAAAGGTAATTACAGGGTTATATAAAAATTGTTGTTAACATAAAATTATATAACTGATGATATATTTCTACTCTTGAATATAAATAATGTAATGATTTTGCTATTATTCAAGCATATTAAAATAATGTTTGCTTATGGTGCGATACAACGAACTTGAGTGAATATAAATATATATTTTATAGGTTGTAACATTATGGTATAGACCACCTGAAGTTCTTCTTTGTCAATCATATGCTTCTGCAATTGATGTTTGGAGTAGTGGATGCATTTTAGCTGAATTGTACAAAAGAGAGTATGTAGACTGACTGTAAATTCTATTTCTTTCCAATATTTCTGAATTTAAATATTTTCCAAACATTTTGCAGATGATTAATATGTAAAAGAGGATTAAAAAAATATTTGCTCAATTGCTTCAACTTTAACCTTAAAATTAACATTCATGCATTATTGTAAATATTTCTTGAAATAATAAAACTATTATATAAATTCATTTTACACTACCATGCGTAAAATAGTTATTTCACAATTGATATACAATAATAAACATGTTAATTCTAAAATTTTAATTTTTAATTTTTTTTTTTAAACTATAAGAAAAGTTACTTGGTAATATTTAAATTTTGCAATAAATATTCACAAATATTATCTGTAAAAAGTTTACTAATGATTTTTTTGAATTAATCTTTCCAGCATGGCAGTCATTAAAAATTTTTTTCTAATATTATACCCATTCATAATTTTTTTTAATCTTTTAATAATTTTCAGTCCAATATTTCCTGGTGAAAATGAAGTAGACCAATTATCAAAAATATTTGAGTAAGTACTACATTTAAAATATACTTAAAAAACATGTAATTTTTATATTGTAAGAATTTTATTTTATTTTTTTATTTTAAGAATACTTTCATAGTTTTTATACTGTTTTAAATTTGTCCTTGTTATTATTATAATACATTATTTTATATTATGAAGTGTTTGTTTCTTACAATGTTTTTACTATACATAATTGTTATAATAGCAAAATAAGCTTTTATCTGGCAGAATCACAGTATCTTTCTTTTATCTGGCAGAATCACAGGAAGTCCTAAACAATCTGAATGGCCTAAAGATGTATCTGTGCCATGGACATCTTTCAAGTTTTATAAAGGTGTACCACTTCACACTGTTGTGCCAGAAATTTGCTCTGATGGTTTAGATTTATTAAAAGTAAAGCCATTTATGAAAATGTTTTTTTTTCCAAATAATTCAGTTTTGTTTGTTTTCAGTTAGTATATGCTATAGATATAACTTTATAGAATTTATTTAAAGAAGTTGTCTTTAGTTTTAGTCGTGATTAATATTCAGCAACAACGATTTTATATAAAATCTTCTATTGTATTATAATACTTTTTTTTTTATCATGAGTAGAGTTTATTAAATTTTCCTCTTATTTGATCTAAATATAATAATAAAAAAGTCATATTCTTATAACTAATTATGTTTTAAAAGTATAATTAAAGTAAATATACAATATTTGCTGTATGTAAATTCATAGAGTAAATAAAAGAACATATTTATTGATTAGTAATTTATCTAGATGCTATATGAGGTATTAATTTTGGTTACATTAAAATAAGCTCAATCCTATAAAAATTGCATCCTTTTAAAAGAGTCATTTTTCTTTAGAATTATACCAGCTGAAAGTATTATAATTGCAATTTTTGCATTTATAAATTTATAAATACTATATTATAAGTACTGTTCAAGTAAGCTTTCTTTCCTGCTATTTCTATTTGCTAGTAAAATTGGGAGTAAATAAATTCTTGTAAAGGACAAAATAAACTTTCTAGAAAAAAATTGTCAAATTTAATTTTAAAATAGGAAAAATAAAAAGTAAAACAAACATTAACTTAAATTATTTCTTTTGAGTGTATTATTTATATAACTTCTCAACATGTATGTCCCTTTTTCACTTGGTTATTGAGAAATTTTATGCTTTAATTGTTCAACATCTGATATTTTTAATCAATTAACCACTCTGTGAAAGCTCAAACTGTTATTATTTTTACAATTAGCTATCTGATGAATAGATTATCTATTTTTTTTTATGACTCCTGATGTTTCTTCCTGTACAAAATATATTTTGCTTTTATACATACAAAAACATTTAGGCCAACCTTTGTCTAAATATTTTCATATACATGTTTATTAAAAAGTAAATTATGGTTTAAAATCATTTCTAATTATATTTTCATGATCTTTGGTTTGTTTTATGTATAATTTTAGAGGATGTTATGCTTCAATCCCACAGAAAGGATATCTTGTGAAGCTGCTTTAAAACATCCTTATTTTAGAGATGTTTCAATTTCAACTCCTGTTACGAATCATAATATGCCTACTGCTTTTAAATCAAGGCCTTATAAAGTAAGTAAATTTTATTTTTAAGGCTGAAATTTTTCATTAGTTAAATTAGTGAATTCTTTATCTGTAGTGTAATACTAGTCTAGATATTTTCAAAAGGCTGTAATAGTTATGTTTCTTTTATTCGTTCATGCCCGACTTTTTGTCTCAGTGGCAAAGTGAGCCACAGTGTTCATTAGAACTGAGGTTCCATCCTCTGGCGGTTTTATTGTACTAGATGTTGCTTCAAAAAACGAGGAAACTTGATGGCATTTGTTATGTTGAGCATCTTGCCTTGTTAATGCGATGATCTGGTAGGAGTTTCCATGTTTTCTCCCACA
Organism: Caerostris extrusa; assembly: GCA_021605095.1. Lineage (NCBI taxonomy): Eukaryota > Metazoa > Arthropoda > Arachnida > Araneae > Araneidae > Caerostris > Caerostris extrusa. The sequence continues at coordinate 76,833 of BPLR01008180.1, read as the reverse complement.
TGATATGCAAATGTGGGATAGTTCCCCCTAAAAGTCCTCCTGGTAGGATTCAACGACATGGAGCATGGTCAAACTTCTGCCATCGGGGCTTCCATTACAACAAATGCTGCCCTCCTTCCATGAGAACACATGGGTTCATGGACTTGGCATAGATGTTTTTGACCAAGTGGGATAATTAAAATATTAATTTTACATATATAGTACACAGATTCTTTTAAAGACCTTTTCATTTTAATAGCTTGACTTGAAGGAAAATCTTGTGAATAATAAGCTTTTTTTTCATTTATATAATTTTTTTTAATAATTTTGTGTATTTAAAACCTGATTAATAAATTTTTCATTTCAGGTCTGATTTTAAAAATAAATATTTTTCAATGAGCCATGTTTAGAATGAAGATATTTTATAGCACTGGCACTGATTGTGTACAGCAATGTTATTTATTGTTGAATATTTCATATCACTTTATATGAGAATGTTTAATCTGCATTTTTTTTTTTTTTTAACTAAGTGAATATTCTTATGGCTGCATACAGTTTATTTTATATGTTTTGAATACTCTTATATATGTACATGTAAACTTGATTTAAGAACTATATTCATAAATCTATTATATTTATACATTGCTTATTTTTAAAATATATTTCAGAGGAATTCCTCATTTTATTCTCTTAAACTTTTAATATTGAAATTTGTACACTCTTTTAAGACCCAATAAATATTGTTCTGTGCCATAGAGTTATAGTCGTAAAATATTTCATAAATAATTTTCTGTAATACATTTAAGCAGTTTTCATGAAAACATTAATATTTTTGTGGAGTATTAAAATTTTTTTTTTTTTTCTGCAATTCATTTATAAAATATATAATTTTATAAGCTAGTCAGTGTTTTAAATTTAGTGTAATATTTCTCATCTTTTAAAACAATTTTTTGTGTTTTTTAAAGAAAATATTTATTAGGAGACTTATTTGCTTTATTGAAATATAAAATTTAATAAATTTATTAATAATTTTCATTACTAAAAGTTTTGTTTATTAATTAAAAACTAAAAAAATTATACTTGCATTTATATTTTCAACTGATTTAATCCAATTTTCGTGGATTTTTTTTTCAGAAGCAGAAATTAAATGTATGATTAAAAAATACATTTCAAATTGATATAAACAAAAAAAGTGTTCTGGTGATTTTTTTTTTTTAAAATTAATTTTCACTTCATTTTAGTAAAGGAGGAAATATGTACTTATGAAAAGAAAAAAAAAGATTTTTAAAGTACTTTTTTGTAATGTACATTAGTTTTGTTAATATACTGAATGCGAATGGTATTTTCATAAATACTTCTTAGTTTAGATGTGTTTAATTTCTTATTTTGAAGAAATTATTTCACATTGAGGACAGACAAAAAAAAATGAATGCAAAGTAAATTTATATTTTTGAACACCTGATGTAAATTTAAAAACATAATACTTAGTTTTAACAATAATTCTTGTAGAAATAAAATCTTTTCCTAAAAGAATAGATAACCTTAAAATAAGTTTTTCAATAATTTGACTATGTTCCAATAATAATTTTTAATGGGATAAACTTTTTGTTATATTTGTTCAGGTAAACATTGTTTGTATATTTTTTTTTTTTTAATGTATATGTAAACATTGTTGTATATTTTTAAAATCTTTGTCCAAGAAATCAATCCATTATTTCTTTTAGTTGAATAAAGAAATAATTTAACTTAAGTAATTATTTGAAGATTTAATTTTGTTTGAATAGTGCTATCAATGTATTTGTTTTATGAATAAACTGTTACTAACATGCACTAGATGTTTTGTAGAAATATTTGTTTCATTTGCTATTAAAACATTATCAGAATTTATTAAAATTATGTTTTAAGGAATTTTATTCATATAGTGGTTCTATTTTATGATGAGATATTCAACTTGCTATTTTAATAATATGCTTTAAGAATTAATATTCTTTATACGAACAGAATATCAAAAATATACGACTGAATTGTTAAATTAATATTCAAGTCTGTTATGAAAGATCTTTGTTAACAATTACATGTCTGTATACTTTATTAAATTGGACCGATGCTTTGTAAATATAGTATAAATGCCTTAAGCACATATTATAGTCATTAGATAGTATCCTTAAGAAATATTACCTTTTTACTGCCAAATATTTTTCTACCTCTTATTTAACATTTTTTACAGATAAATAATAAAACAATTTTTGTACTGAATTGTTGCATTGTGTTATTTAATATAAAAATTAAATGTAATAGGTAAATCAATTTCTTTTAAACAATACCAGCAACCTCTTAATTATAAAAATATTTTGAATTTCTTAGCTTTTTATGTATAATCATTTGAAATATTTATTTTTAACATTGTTCACAAAAAGTTTTTCTTATAAGAATAATATTGAGCATCTAATTAGCATATTTTCTGCAATGTTATATAACCTACAGGCATGCATATAATTTGAATAAATCCAATCTAAACTTGTATTTTCATTTTGTTTATAGAAAAGGATAAACTTCCAGTATTTAAATTTGATTTTATTGTATGAGAACCATATACATAAAAACAAAGGAAATGCTTATCACCATCCAGACTGCACATTCTACACAAATATTTATAATTCCAGGTTTACACATACATATTGTATTAAATACAACTTAAAATTGTGTCAAGGTCACATATTTTTTTTAGTTTTATTAACACATTTTACTCTTACACAGTTTAAATATGGGACCATAATTTTTTTTGGCTCTGATAAAATGGCTAAAACAAAGACACCAGCAAAAAACAAGAACATAAAACTTTAATGACAACAACATATTATAATACTTTCGATTTTATGAATAGGAAACACAGAGAGACTCGGGAAAGTGGCAGCATTATAAACTGGAACAGTTCTTTCACTTATGCATCTGACAATGCAGCTACACCAGGTAAAGTTTTTGCCTACAAAAGAAATATTTTTATTAAATAATTTTTTAACACATTTATGTACTTAGAAATTAACTTCCATTTAATCTTATAATAATTAATCTAACTTTAATAAATCTAGTACATTATAATGCTCTTAAATATTTTTGTAGAAAATGTAAGAAAGTTATTTATTAAAAACTAAATTGTAATTTTAAAATAATTTATGGTGATCATGAAACTATTTAATTGGAAATTCTTATTCATGAAAAGAAACACCACAGACAGTAATAACAAATGACATGTTTATCTCAATGGCATTATATTTCTTAGGATCTTGAATTATAGGAAACGTTTTTAAGGAGTCTTTTCTATTATTCTCAAAGAAATGCTTAATAATGGTCTTCATAAGAATGTATTATTAAAATAATTTTATAAAATGAAGATATGCTAAAAATTACCTTCCAAAAGTTCCAAACTAGCTCCTCCTCCAGTACTAACATGACTAACTTTATCTTCTGTCTTCCATTTAGCACAACATGTTGCAGTATCACCACCACCTAATTAAAATTTTTTAAATATTCAATAGAAAATAAAAATTAATCTTTTTCTTAAAAACAGAAAAGTTTAAGTAACTATACCAATGATAGTAGTAGTTCCTGATTTTGTGACTTCAACCACTTTATCCATTACAGCTTTGGTACCCTTAGCGAAACTGGCAAATTCAAAAACACCTACAGGGCTAAAAAAGGAAACAATGGATGATTAAAAAATTTACTATATAAATATTGAATTAAAAGATATTTCAATTCGCACAACTCAACATTTAATAATTTTAATCGACAGGGAATATCGTTATACAATATTTCTTTTTTATTAGTTTTTTTTACAGGTTTCATTAAGTTCAAATTCTGCACAATTCAAATGATGCAAATAATACATAAGAGTTTAAAGGATAATGGTTATCTAACATCTTAATGAAAGCAAAAACCTTACACAATTAAGGTCTTATAAATGAGTAATTTTGATATTTCAAGGATGATTCTTCACCAAGGAAGTAAGGTACACTAATTTTTTTCAAATATTTAATATCTTAAAAAGATCAAAAATGTTCTAAAATTATATAAAAACATGTTTTTTTTATAAAACTTGTGCTTTACTTGTATGTATTATGTCTCTTTTTTCACACGCCCACATCATAGTGAGAAATAGAGTATATATATATAATTAATGAGTCTTCATATTATGTACTATGATCTTTACTAATGGATTTATGAAATGAATCAATGAATTTAATAATAATCAAACTCTGATAACTATAAAATTTTTTTTTCATAATAAAATATCTTTTTTTACAATTAAAATGAGTAGTATTTGCATGAACTTAAAAAAAAAAAAAAAAAAATACACACATATTAGGACAAGGAAAAGAAAATTGCACATTTTAAGCATAAAGATATTATATTTGTAATACATTAAATCTCACAGAATCTATTCTATTTTTTTTAAAATAAAATAATATCAATGCAGAGAAAAGTCTCAGCACCCACTTGAGTTATTGCTAAAGCAGAATTTTTTTTTTGTTATTGGTTGTAGCATGGAAGGATAAGATTAAATTATCTCCTTAATATTTATTAATATTAAATCTTAGAATTTTGAAAATATAATTTTTTTTTTATAATAGTCAGGAGTCAGTTTTAAACCAACTCCTTCAAAACTGCTTGCTTCCTGACTCCCCATCTCTGATTATATAAAACATTTTCTTTTTTTCGTTATTGTAACTTGAGTGAATCTCTAAATCAGTTTGATCATGTAATTTTTTAATTATAATGGATTAATAAGCTGTACAAATTTTAAAAGATGAAATACATTATAGTTAACAAAATACAATAAGTAATATAGCAAGAAAAAAAGAAAGAAAAAAAAAAAAAAACAAAACAGTTTACCAAAAACCATTGATCATCTCAAAAGAGGTATAACAAAACATCAAGTTCTTAAATATTAAATTATAATAAACTGAAAATTCATTGTTTTTTTTATTTAAATCTCATTTTCTTCATACTTTAAATTTTGTTTGTATAAATATATTTAGAATTATAATTTATGTGCCACAGAAAAGTAACTTTCTAAATAATAAATAGCAAATAATAATCATTATACAATGAGTTGTTTAATGAAAATTTACTGACCCATTCCAAACAATAGTCTTTGCTCTACCAATTGCTGCACAAAAAGTCTCCACACTTTTTGGACCACAATCTAACCCCATGTGTCCTTTTGGAATGCCAGCCTCTACAGTAGCAGTTGCTGGAGTAGCATCTTCTGCAAACTTTTCAGCTGTTACAAAGTCCACAGGAAGATGGATCTTCACTCCATTCTTTTTGGCCTTATCCATCAAATTACTCACAATTTTTGATCCTTCTTCATCAAAAAGAGAGTTTCCTATCTTTATAAAGACATAAAATGTATTTAATTTTTATTTATTTAACAATCAAGTACAGATACTAATAAAAAAATGACCTGCAGTTAATCTACTTTTATTTCATCTAATTAAATTTATTTTAAATAAATGATTAAACAATTATTTTTTTATAAGTTTGTTTAATCATTTTCATTCTTCATCAAGCTAAAAATTATGTTTAAATTATTCAATGTAATATGAATGTATACAACAACCGAATACTTTTATGCATAGCCAAATTCCAATGTATATTAATACACATTGCAGCAAATCTTATTGTTAATTTAAAATAAATTTGCATGGATTCTACTACAAATTTTAATATTTCCTATATATTGAGTTAAAAAGAATAAAGGTTATGAATGACATATTTATAACAATGATTTATCTATTTTAATTACCTCCATATTATTTAGAACTTTCAAAAATGTAAAAGACATTCCTCCACCAATTATCATTTCATTCACTTTGTCCAACATGTTTTCTATAAGCTGAATTTTATCAGCAACTTTAGCTCTAGAATCAAAAATATATTTTAGAATTTTTAAATTGCACATTTAAAAAAAAAAAAAAATACATTAAAAGAAATTTAATTTTTATGATTTAGAAACTGTTAATAGAGAAGTCAACAAATAAATATATAAATAGTCAAAAACAGTAAAAGTTAATATAAAAAGTCAAAATAAATAACCAAGAGATACATTTGCAACATAGTTATAAGAAAAATAGAAAATTATTTTATGTAGCAGTTTCTTTGAAATTATGGGGGGGGGAGGAAGGAAACAAAGCTAAGTTTATATTAATCAATAAAGTAGAACTTCTTTTCCCCTTCCCTGCAAATGTTTTCCTGCCATTATTTTAATGATATTTTATTTCCAAGGCATTTACAATATGTTTATTCTATTAATAGTTTCACAAGTTTATCACATAAACAGCAATATTAGTTTTCAATTTGATTCAATCAGCTTATTATAATACAGACAATGAGCTGCATTGTTTTCTATCATGGAAACAAATTACTGCAAAATACTACTGCTGCTGGTACATAGATGTTTTATGAACCCTGAAGATATGCAACACAGAAAAGGTTTTTTCTTCCTTATTGTGCATAAAAGCTACAACTATTAAGCTATTTATGAATGATAATGAATGCCACTGAAATTTTCTGAATTACATCAATTTTTCAAAAATTAAGCAAAGCAAATTAGTTTACCCTGCCCCTCTCCTTTAACTGCAATAGCAAAAATTGTAACAAAATTTGAGGTGTGTGTGTGTGCGGAAAATACAATCCCTGGTATATGTTGTATTCTATCATTGCTTGCAGAAATCACATGATCTTTTTAAGCATATTTACTTTGAGATGGACAAGCAAGCACTTTCAAATTAAGCAACAATAAATTTTCATAACTGCATGCCCAAATGTTGAAAACAATAATTTTTGGTTTTTGTTCAATTATAAAATCAAAAATATGAAATAATAGAGTGTGATAGATGGGTGTTCATCATTTTAAGACTATGATAATGTGATCACATCAATTAAAAACATTACAGTTACTCAGTGAGGGCACGACTCATGCACAGCTAGCGGGCAGGAGGGCCGAGGTTTGAATACATAGTTTGTTGTAGTCGCTGCTTTCAGAAACTAGAAGATTCAATAGTGATTGTGGTGTGTAAAACCTCTTATATCAATAGTCAGGATGCTTGTTGCGAGTTTTTAGTTTTAACATGCAAATGTGGGGCAGTTATCCCCATAAAAATTCCTTATGGAAGGCACTATCCACTCTAGTGGGCTGTTTGTGGTTTATATGATGTCCACCACCTTTCTAACTGGCACGGGACTACATGCCTTAGGTATAGGGTGAGATTTGGAGAAAAGGAAAGTTACTTGGTGAGAAAAAGTAGTAAACTGATTAAGTGTCTACTAATAATGAAGCAATGAAGTTAAATGGAGTCTTTGTTTTAAGATGGTATATTATAAGTGAAGTTGGAGATAATAAGACATTTAATAACTTTATACAATGTCGAGAGGAGCAAGTAGAACTTCAAAAAGTAAAACAATGTTTACAGCAGAAAATTGTTTAAACATTAATTATTTCAAGTTATTCAATATGTAAGTGTTTGCTACTTTCATAGTAACATCTAAAATTAAAAAAAAAAAAAAAAAATCATAAACTATCATTGAGTTATTTAGTAGATAATTATATTTTTAAATTGGTTGTGTCTCACTAAAATGTACAACTAAATTTAATACATCAACTGTAATTTATGGGTTTTATCTGAATTTTAAATTTGTTTCAAAGATTAAAATATTTGTATGATAATTCTGTACAATACTTTTTAGTTAAAATTATTGATAAATTGTTTTGTGAAACTTATCACACAGTAATCAAAAAGTAAAATTACTCACAGTAAATATGAGAATGAATAACAATGACTTGTTGATTCTGAAACAATTGATATTCTCATTTCTATTTAATTAATGAACGACAATAAAACCTTTAGATTCATTTTCATAGAAATGCAACTTATTGAATATAGAAATTTGATCAAACTTATTGTAGGATAATATATACACTTTAATACATACATACTTAAATAATATAAAAAAAATGTAATCTGGACTAATATACAGGTTACCCATAAAACTTAAAAATTAAAAATAGAATTCTAAACTATTTCCTTTTTCTGAAAAATCTCACTTTCACTTCAAAATAAAAAATGTCTTTGCTTTCCCCAGATGAAATTTTAGAACAATTTTATAATATTTACAACAATTTTACATTATTTATTTATATAATTATTAGCTCAAGAAAGAAATTTAAACCAAAATTGAAAGTTACTTCAGGACACGAAAACCCCATTCCCAAAACAATACCCATAATTTTATGGGTAATAAGAAAATAGTTAAATTAATTTCTTGGAAAATATAAAAGCAGTTATTAACATTCACAAATCATAACTTACCCTCCTAAAATAGCAAGAAATGGTCGAACTGGATTATGCAGAGCTTTTGCAAAATATTCAAGCTCTTTTTTCATCAAAAATCCTGAAGCCTTTTGAGGAAGATCAACTCCAACCATGGAACTGAAAAAGTTTAAGGAATTATTAATACAACATTTCAAATATTTAAATATCAATCTCTCTAGATTTTTGCAAGTTCTCATTAGAAAAATCTGACAAATATTTCATAAAAACTCACAGGCTAAGGATTTCAGAATAACAAATATTTTCAAAGTTACTAAATCTAAAATTATTGAGAAAAACAAAAGTAAAATTTACTTCAAAAACCTCTTCACAGGACACAGGCTATTTAAATTATAAGTATGACTTGTATGTTAACTTATTTACCTGTGAGCTCTGTGGGCAGTACCAAAAGCATCATTTATGTAAACATCACCCAATTTTGTCAGTGATGCACGGAATTTTGTAACATCTTCGGGTTTGGCTTTAACCTGCAAACCAGATACAAATTTTAGCATTGGTCATAGTAAACATTTCAATTTAACATCAAATGTTCTAATTTCAATAACTTACCTTTGCACCACTAGCATCTACTCCTTTACCTTCTTCTTCAATATGGAACCTCAAGTTTTCTAACAAAATAACAGATCCACTTGAAGGATTTGCACAAGTGGCTTCAACTTCACTTCCTACACAATCCGATAAAAATGTTACATCTCTGAAAAAAAAAAAGTTATATAATTTTTTTTTTTTAAAGATTGAAATTCATAAATAAAATCTCTTCATATAATTATTCAAATATCAGACAGTAAATTATGCAATATGACTGTATATAACTACATTTCTGTAATATAAAAAAAAACATACTAAATTAGATTTAGTCTCATAGAAATCTTCTCGCATAAAAATCAATTGTAGTAAATTGAAGAGCCTAAAAGACAATGATAGATTATATAAAAATAAACCAGGGAGTTTAAAAATGTCTACTTACATTTTTATTTGGATTTAATTTTAATAGAAAAGAATGGGAAGGAAAGCAGTGGGCATCTCTAACAGTTTTATATATATATACACATAAAACTGTTAGAGATGCAGTAAGCACGTATGCAAGTAAAAAATAACATGATCTGTGGAGCAGTATTTTTCACAAAGCATGCATTTTGGCACGGTGACCAATGTATGAAGGCACATAATACATTTATGCTCTTGTTTCAGTCTGGTGCAAAATATGATTGTCACATTTTGAAAGACAGAGTTTGTGTCAGATGGCCAACAAAAACTGGATGATGAAAAGCTACTGAACATTTCAGACTCCTTGTGTTAGATACCATCCAAGTGCATCTAAAAATATCTTGATATTGCGACTGCCCATAAGATAACAAAGAATGAATTATGTTTGTTCTCATTCATGATTATGGCATTGCAGAAATCTAAAGGGACCACATGTTTTATTATAACAGATTCAAACATTTTATTACTAAGGAGATGGAGAACAATTTGGATGAAATCTATTCCAAAGATTAGAAAACACAAACTTCTGAATTTGCCAGCTGTTATCTGATGAAAACCCCAAAGCCATGAGATATGCCTTCATGCATAGAAATTATTAGATGTCACATCATTGACCAATCTTTTTCAACCAGATGATGAATGCCATCATTGCAATAAAAGGATGAAATCTTCCATGATAATTGTATCAAGATTGCACAGTATAGCCCAAACTGCTTATAAAACAATAAATTCGTTGCTGGCTAGCTGATACCTAATAATTTATGGATAACATGGTCGCCTCACAATGAGGAGGATTTCTTATCTCTGAAGTGTCAAGTCTTTAAGGGCAAACCACAATTCCTGCAAGAATTGTGGGATGTCATCATGGAGTACAACCATGGGACACCACAAGAATTAGTACAACTATGGGATATCAAAGAATACTTAGATACTGTCACTTTCAACATAAGGAATTCTATGTTGCATGCACGAAGAAGTGGTATGAAGGTAAGTTGATTATTATTTTCTAAATAGCACAAATAGAAACAATTCTCATAATTTCATCTCAATTCAATAATATAAATAATAAGATGTATAGAAAGAAAAAAAAAGCTACAAAATGTTAATGCATTCTTTAAAATAAACTTTTATTTATACTTGTAATGTTTGTAACTGATTTATGGACTTTTAATAATTCAAATAAAAAATTTTGAACTTAGAAAGATAAGTACCTATCACATAATCTTGTATAATATGATTCTTATTTATTTTGCTTAGATAAATTTGAAATTTATATATTAGTATTTCAGTACAGAAGTATTATTTTTGAAATGACAAATATAAAACATGAAACTGTTAAGGATAGCAAGTTGATAAAAAAAAAAAAAAAAACCCAATTTTAATGATTGCAGGAAAACCAAGGCAGCAATAGTTGAAAATTAATTCTTACACAAATGATTATAAATAAAGTTTGAACTTAAAATAATTGTATGCTATTTTTAATTCTTTTTTTATTGTTAAATGAAATAATTTAAGAATGTGAATAAGGACAATAATAGATCAGAAAAACAGGAACCTAAAAATATGAAAAATTCAATTTGTTTCTAAATTGTGCATGAAAATTTATATATAATTATATGTAAAGTTGTACCCTGAATTCAACTTGAAGATTATGTCGGTTGCACATAACTTCCTACTATACCTTATAACAAAGAAAAAAATAAATGATAGAGTAAAACAAATAACATACTTTCCAAGAAGTTTCTTCAACTCATCAGCAACAATTTTAAGTGAAAACTTTTCATTTTTTTTCCCATCTGGTCTGCCAAGATGGCTCATCAAAACAACAGATTTGGCACCTTTCTCCAAGGCATATTTAACTGAATCTAAAGCTCCAACTATTCTGTATTAAAATAATATAATGCATATTTATACATTTAAACATATAATTTCTAAGCAAAAAAATTATAAAAAATATCAAAATTTATATATATTATATAGATATATATACATATAATAATATTTTGAAAATAAATCATAAATTGAATAAACTTGCAATTTTTAGTTCATAAAATTAATGTTTTAATGAATCTAACATTAAGTGTAAAATTAGTCAATGTTATATGAATTTTATTACATCGTTTTAAAAACGTGTCATCTATCAAAATTAAAGGAAATATTTTTTTTATCACTGTTCACGAAAAAAAAAAAAAAAAAAAAAATTCCCATAATGTATGATTAATTTAAACAAGATATTTTAAAGTAATATTAAGTCATTACTATTACGCATAAGTGAAGGAAAATTTTTTAATAAAAAAGACAAAGAAATCTTATGTGCAGAAAAAAAATGAAAGTTTTATTTTTTCATATCATCCTTTATATATTATATTACTATTCAATACATGTAGCTTGAAAAATAAAACATATAAAAGTAAAATGTTTCTTAAAAGAATTTTAAGAATATAAATACATTATTTGAAAGTTTCTTTTATAAAAATCATATTAAAACAGGATTTCTTTTCTTATCCCACTTGGTAGACAGCAACATCTAGACAAGTCCAAGAACCTGTGTAGTCCCAAGGAAGGAGGAGAGCTTCTGCTGTAATGGAACACCCGTAAGTAGAAGTCTGACTTGGCTTCGTGACGCTGAAGGGCAGCAGTGCCTTCCTAACGGAATTTTAGGGGGAAATATCCACATTTGCATATCATATGGGAGAAAACCCAGAAAACTCCCATCAGGTAGTCACTAAAGAGGCAAGATGCTGAACATCACAAGCACCATCGAATCTCCTCATTTTTGAAACAGTGCAGCTGCCAGTGGATTGAACCTCCCCCAATATTCACCAGCAGCGTGCATTACCACTGAGCCAGGCACAAGATTTCTAAATTATTTTATCTGTTTCTCAAGAATATTTTACAGAATTTTTCTTCAGTTTGTGGATTATTATCCCTTTTGAAAATAAACTATATTTTTATTTATACAAAAATGAAATTTTTTTATAAAATTGTTTAAAAATGCTACTAAAATCTGAATATAATTACATAGTTGCTGGTAAATGATAAAATATAAATAAATTAGTTCAACCTTCTATCAAGCATTATGAAAAAAGTTAAAAATCAATTAATGTTTTTTTTTTACATTAATATTTCATTTTTTAATTTGTTTTCAGAATAGATTGCTAAAAGATTTTATTTACTTTTACATAAATATACTCTATTTTGGCCCTATATAAAAGTAAATGAAATATAAATGTTAAAATAAATAATTAAAAACTAAAATACATAAAACACACATATAATCATAAAATTAAATAGAATTAGGTGTACATCCTATAAATTTTGATATTTGTTTAAATTGATATTCCTCATTAAATACTACAGAAACAAATAATTTTAATCACCATATGGACTTATGTGTGCAAAGAAGAACAAAATACGAGAAATATTTGGTACTTGTATATATTAACCCACATGCCAGCAATTTATCTCAGAACAAAAATCTCCATTTTGGGTAGAAAATGTTACTGTGAGCAATACTATTGGTGAATATCACAAAGTTTTGTTTTGGGCAGAAGATGTTCAGGTGGAAAAAATTAATATGAGTATGAAATTGCTGACATGCTGTTAATACACAAGTCCCAAATATTTATTAATAAATAAAAGCTATTTTTATAAAAGTATCACAATAAAACAATATTATATAAATGAAGGAAGAAGTAAAATTAAACCTACAAAGTTTTACTAACTTGGTACTACATATAATTTTAAACACACATTGTCAGAACGCAATCATTAAACACGTAATATATATTATACATACTTCATAAAAAATATTTTTGGTTAAAAAATAAATTTTTGCTATAATTCTAAAACTTTTTCCATAATTGTACTTTTTAGTTATATATAAATTACAAATAGAGAACCAAATTTAAAAATAACATTAATTAAAATTATTTTTAATAGCTTTTTGGATTCAATTACCAAATAAATGGTTGACTAAAAGGCAAGGTCAAAGCTGTAACATTGAATTATTATAAATTTCCACCAGAGTCTACTTTGGATTAATTTCTTCATATATTAAGAATATCAAATTTATAAATAGAAATCAAAGAATGGATAATAATTCATTAAATGATACCAATCTAATATTAAATAATTTACGCATCACTAATATACTTTATATTTGTGAAAATATCTTTCATTTAGATGAATAAATTATATACAATACAAAAGAAAAAAAAATGTATTTGCTATATAACATTTTATTAAGTGTTTCATACATAAATTTAATATACAACTAAAATTAAAAACATGCAACACATACACAATAGTTTAATTGTTATATTAGTTTTAGATCATGAATTTTAAGTGAAGTATTTCCACGCCTTAATTTTATAAACATAACTTTCAATTAATTATTTAAAAAATAAAGTGATTTTTTATACGTGATTTTTATGTATAATTTAAATCTTAATAAATTTGAATTTTTAGTCTCAAAATTTTGGGAAATTTCGATTTAACTAAGTTTTATCTCTTGTTGCATTTATTCTAAACAAATAGGATTTTTGACTTGTTTAAAGGAATATAAATTCATATTTTACCTTTGGGTATTAGTAATAGCACCATCTTTGATTGGTACATTGAAATCCACCCTGAAATGGAAATTAAAGGGATATTCACTAATAGTACAAAATTAAAATATTAAAGAAAATGTTGACTTAAATATAGTTTTTAATAAATTACCTCATCACAACACGTTTATCTTTCAGATCTAGGGCATCAATGCTAAGTTTATTAAGAGCCATTTTGGAAAATTTAGTTAGAACGAAATTTATAAAACAACTTCAACAAAATTTTGATCTATTATGACAGATACTTCGCCGGTCTCGCACGAGACGTGTGACCTCTGCCGAAAACCCAAACTAATTTGAAGCAGAAACCAAGGTGACTCTAGTGTTGCCAAAGACGAATAAATCCATGCTTTTATAATTTTTTACTTTTTCTAATTTTAACTATTATATCATCTCTCCACTTAAAATCAAAGATATTGATATAAGATTTTCAATATTGAGCTTAATATATGTAAAAGATTTGCTAGCTTAATTTATGAAACAATTTGACATTTTCTTTAATTCTATGATTCAACTGAAGTGAATAGAATGATAAAGTAAAATTTGAACTTGTTTTGTTTTCAGCAAGTAATATTTGTTGGTCTAGTAGTGCTTCTCTTTCTTGCTTAAAATTTTTGTAATTTAAATTGAAAGACAATTTCTTCCTTATAATTGTGAAGATGGCTGCAACTAGTATTCCTAATCCATCAACTTTGCTTCCTCTAGAACTTATCGACAAGTGTATTGGATCAAAAATACACATAATCATGAAAAATGACAAGGAAATTGTGGGTACTTTACTTGGATTCGATGATTTTGTTAACATGGTTTTAGAAGATGTTACTGAATATGAAACTACACCAGAGGGGCGACGTATAACGAAACTCGACCAGATATTGTTAAATGGTAATAACATAACTATGATGGTACCTGGTGGTGAAATGCCGGATGTATAATGTTCTTCATTTTATATTCCAAAAATGTGAATATATTCATGAGTTATATTTTGTTTTGCATCTTCTATAAGTGAAATGTATTATTTCATATTGTAATCTCCATGCTGTTTTATAATTCAGAAAGTATTCTCCCATCACATGTTATATTTCAACTTTATTGCCATTTGATTTCTACATATTATTGTACTGCAATTTTTCTTTAAAAATTCAAGCTGTGAAAATTATAATGTACTTATTAATGCAAATGTTAACTAATTTCCAATTTCAGTGTGGATAGATATAAAGAAAAATTTTCTAACTTTTTATCCCTTAGATACATGTTGTATATGAACTTATTCATTGTGAACTTTCCATTGATAATAATAAATTTTTTGTTAATTTCTTAAAAAAAGTTATCTATTTTTATGGCTAACCATTTAAAAAATATCTTTCAAGTAAAATAGAAAAACATTTTAAAAAGCAGAATTTTTTTTTTTTTATGGTCATATATTAATGCTTATGTACATTTTTACATTCTAAACCGCTTGCTGTGTACTTTTCATGTAATTCCACCATTGCTTTTAGGAATATTTTTTAGATTTAAAAAGAAGAAAATTTTATAGAATTTATATAGTTGAAACTTTTTTTAGTGTACATACAATATGCATTTGAAAACAAAGTACTTAAGTACTAATGAATAGTTTTGGTTCTTCAAAAATTTGCAGACATAAAATTTTACTTAAATTTATCAAATTCTACCAAGTATTTCAAATAGGTAAATATAAACTTTTTTTATCCATGCTTTTAATTTTAAGAATTCCCAGAGCAATATGAAACATGAAATAATGATTAAAAATACCACATATATCATTATGGCATTTAGAAGTTATCATAGAGATTAGTAGGTCTTACTGAGCTAAGGTACTCTGTAAATCTTACATGAATTTGGTTTAGCATGATACCCCAATGAAAAATATCTTGCTAACAGATATCTTAAAAGTAATTTTTTTATATCTGCTAATTAATTTTTGATTATTGGATTTTAGTACGTTCATATTTCTGTACTTTAATTGTATAATGTCCCATAATTTGAGAATTCAAATTTTCTTTTCATTATTTCTTTTAAAAACAAAACAAAAATTTGCTACTTGAAAATTATTTGATTTGTTAGTCTAATAAGATGAATCATTAATTTTAAATGCAAGTACCTTATGTTAATGTTTTTCATGTAATTTTTGAATACAAAATTCATTAATGTAAAATTGAAAGTTGTAATTTTTCCCGTGACATTTAACAATATAAATTCTAATTATTGATTTATATAATCGTAATTTTAATTTTGAATTTAACCTGATCACTAAGTTCACAAAATGCTTGAATGCTAATGGCAACACACATTCTCAGGTGATCACTTTCCTGATGATTGACTTTGGTGATTGAACAAGAATCGGTATATTCAGCTATATAACACACTTGGAACTCTGGTTGACATATTGGGAAATCAAAATCAACAGCAGTGTATTTCAGTTATGTTTGGCTTTAAATGAAAACCTGGAGCGCACACGCACTCTACAGAAGCTATATTAACTGGATAAATTATATAAATATTTGGAGGTTACAGTTGACAAAAGACTCACTTGGTATCAATATGTTGGAAACCTTATACAAAAATTCAGGTCCATAAAAACCATTCTCTATCCACTTGATCTTGTTATCAAGATAATTTAAAAACAATTCTTAGTTCCATTCTTACATATGCTTCACCAATATGGACTTATGTAGCAAAAGATATATACAAAAAATGCATACTACACAAATAATAACAGTTTGGTGCATTTTTGATAGAATATGGTACTTCAGAAATGATTAAATTTAAAAAATATTGCAAATTTTTACACTTACTTTTTTTAAACATTGAATTACTATTACTCTAAACTTCCTTCCTATGAGCTGTTGCTTTTGGCCGTCTGCCAGCTAATTGACTGGCTTTCATTTAGATTTCAGATTATCCAATTACTTTTTATTGTTACTGCTACATTATTAAGATGTCTCTTGAGTATTTTAAAATAGTTCATTTACAGGGAATTAGGGATAGTATGGCCTTGGACAAAAATACTGTCATCTTCAAGACATGATCATACTAATGCCTCGACCAACTTGACTTCAGTACGAGAACCAGTATATTTAGGTCATTGGTTCTGATGTTTAAAAAATAAAATTAATCCTTATATTTTTTTTTCCTGGGACTTATTTTGGACTAACATTAAAGTAAGGGGCTGGATAATTGATTTTTTTTTCTTTTTGAAAAATAAAGAATAAAATAGTAGTAAAAATATGTATGTATATGTAAATTGATAAAATTTATGAAATGGTAATTTTAACTATTAATTTTATGCATACAAATTTTATGTTTTTGAAATCAAATGTCTAAGATATTTGATTATAAAATGTAAAATACTTTGGAATATATATGTAAGAATGTTTCATAAACACCGGAAATATTGTATGGATTAGAATATTTAAAAGTAGTTACCAACAAAATTATTCTCTCTTTTTTTTTATTATTGGAAAATTTAATCCTCAGAGGGTATATATAAATCTTTGTAAAAAGAAATTATTGTACATATGCAATAAAACTCACTTTTCATTACAGGAGTAAAGAAAATATCAGTAAACACTGATAACTATTGAATCTGGGAAAAAAAAAATTAATTGCTTATACTAAAATAGCCACTACATTTCCACAATTAATGCTTCATGTAATTTCATTGCATGCTATAGCTTTTTTTTTTTCATTGAAGAGTCATGTACATTACAGGTTAAAAGATATGCTCTATTGATAAATAATGCTAATTACAAGTACCATGGGTGAAAATAATAATTTTATTAGGATTCATCTTCCTTTACAGATTAAATTTTTATATTTGAAGAAATGAGAAAGTTGAAAATATTTGTCAGGAAAAAGTTGTTTATTTGAATGTGGAATTTGGTTGAAAATGCATTTAAATATTAAAAGTATTTATGAATTCAAGGGACAAATTGTACATTTTCAAAATCTAAGAAATTATCATCAGTACATTAAATATAGGATATCAGTTAAAAAAATTAACAGTGTATATTATAAGAAAGAATAACATTTAACATTAAGAAAGGTATATTTATTATATTTATCTTTTTAAGTTTAAAAAAAGCAAATCCTTAACCATTTCATTTAAATATTAGAGTAAAATCTTTGAACTTCAAATAATTAAATAAATAAAATTAATTTGAAATTATATGTTTTTATTTCTATTTTAAAAATTCACCAGTTCAGGATAAATATCTCTGAAATGATTTATAATGATTATATGGTTTTTAACATAAGAATGTTGATATATTAAATAAACCTTATATTCTTTTAAGAGATAATAGTATATAATAAGTTTATTATTTCATAGAAATTATTTAACAATGAACTGTTAATAAATAATATCTGCTTAATATTTTAATAATTAAGAAAGGCCACATTTGTAAACATGGAGGGAAAAAAAAAACCCTCACAATTTTTAAAGGACTAGAACATCTAAAAATTAAGTGAGGATAGTAAATATAACAAATGAAATTAAAAAATTGCAAGATTTTATAATTATTCTTATCGAAGTGTTAATGAAAGCATAAAATAATTAAAATTATTGATTTTTCTTCATTTCTTTGTTCTAAGCAATATGTTAAGAAGACATGACTATGGTAAGAGTGCATTCAAACAAAACCAGACACTGAAATTTTTGTTAATTTTTTTTTTTTTTTTTTTTTGATATTTAAATAATTGTGATTAAAATTATAAAAATTTTTATGGATATAAATATATGCATTTATTTACAAAAATATAATACAAATTTCAAAATATACAGTATAAGATTTTACATCCATCAACTATTTGATTTATAAAAGGACGGAGGTGCAAATTCTGATAGTCGCTCATGTCTTCTTTCTTCTACATAATCATTTTGACTTTCTGAAAAATATATGAATATATTATTACAAACAAGTAGGATTTTAATAAATAAACATAAGAAGGTTGTCCATATATTAATTTTATTATAAACTCAGTACATAACATACTTATTTTCTGTTTTTTCTGAGGTACAAAATTTTGCAAGCCTTCTTTTCCAATATCCCAAGGTCTGACTTTTGTTTCCTTTTTGACAGTTTCTTGCTTTGGTTCAGGAAGAGGTATAGATGAAAGATCAGGTGCTTCGCTTGGGGAAGTATTTGTGTTTTCTGCTTCAGTTTTTCTGTAAATATATATAAAATCTTAAGATGACAGGAAAATAATTCTATTATCATGATGTAAATAGTTTTCAGATTAGGTCAATAAAAATAAATTAATTTCACTAAATCATTACAGATAAATTATAATTAAATTTTGTTGAGGAGCGTTAATACATTTATATAAATACATAGCACAAATAATAGCATTTTTGCTTGTAGGGGAAAAAAAAAAAAAAAAAAAAAACCCAACAAAACAATAAAGGAAAGCATTTTTCTTTATAGAATTGGTTTTAAAAGAATTCAGGGTTTCTTTAATATTATAAACAATCATGATCAATAGACAGTTTTAAATGGTGATGGTGGTGTTTCTAAATGGTGATATGACCTTTTAAGGTGACAGCTTTATTAGTACTGCTTAGTGTGTTATTCAAAATATATTAAGCTGAAATTACACACTAATTTTAATCATTATAGTCATGGAATTTAGAGATACATTAATAATCTTATACTTATTCAGGTTTAGAAACTTGTACAAATTCACACCAGTTTTAATCAAGCAATTATTATCAATATTAATATAAAGTGCATACAAATTTGGCAGCAGGATTGTGATTTACATTTAAATAATGCTGCACAAAGAGAAGATTATATTAAAACATGATTTGTTTAATCCAATAAAATAATTTTATCAAACTATTGTATGTTTATATAATTTAAATAAAAGATTTCAACATTATATTTCTCAAATTTTTAACTAGTATATGGATAAATATTTAATCGATTGGATATATACATAAAGTGATATTTTTATTAAATTTTTTTCGAAAAATCAAATAAATACTTTTCTTTGTTTTAGTTAAAAAAAAATATATATTTAAAAATTATTACCCAGCTTGTAAGCATTTAAAACAGATTGATCAATATTTTTCCTTTCACATATTTTTGCTAATCGAGCTTGTAACATTGCTTTGCGTTTATTTTGTTGTTTTTGCTTTGCAATTATTTGTTCTTCAGTCTGAAATAATGAGAAACAGTTTTATGAATTTACTCTAAGAAAAAAATTTAACATAACAGTTAATATCTAAATAGATTTCTAAAATTAGAAATCTTACCTCTTGTCTCAATGAACTTAATTCTTCCATTTGCTCTTTTCTTTTTTCTTCATCCACAGAGAAAGCAAAATAGCCTGTACCATGATCTCGTACTTCTACATAAAACGAATTAAAAAGCCTTTAAAAATGTTGAAATAAAAAAATAATATTTATCATAATATAATTTATTAAATAGGAATTCTGTGTAAGAACAATGACAATATTCTTAACAAATCATAAAAGAGTACATCTTAAAATTATTCTGATTTTTAAATGCTAAAAATATTTGATGGTAATATTTAAAATGATTAATGATTTTACAATAAATTTTGTAGTTTATATAGGTAAACAATTTAGCTTCCTGATATTAAGTTTTTCATATATCATTTACATTGTATATCAATGTTGTTTATGTTAGAGTAAAAAAAAAAAAAAAAAAAAAAAAAAAAAAAACATTCTAAAATATTTCTAATATTCATTTAAAAAATGAATATACAGCTGCAATTAAAAATATAGTTTTAAAACTGAAATTTAAGGGCAACTCCACTAAATATGCAATTTCATATTTATATATGCCATCTTGTTTTAGTTATTAACAAGATAATAATATTATTTAATCAAAGATGAAATTTAATAAAGTTTGTTAGTAAAATTGTTTGAAAATTATAAACAATATTACAGAGAAATAAAAACAAGGCAATTTTCATTAAACAACCACATTCAATTAATCATTTAATTTAAATAATGAATTATTTTAAGGTTTTATAACAATCTGTATAAAATCTAGAAAAAAATTTATTAATATACAAAAATTACTTTATCTCATATACTTGGACAAATATATTCAATATTTATATACACACACACACACTAGCCAATGAAACCATAATCCATACTCTACTCAATTCAATTGATGTGGTGGGGATATTATGTGATATAGGCTAGATTGTACTGGTTTGGAAATGGTCTTATGGTGTTTCTAGAAAGTAAACAGTAGGGTAAGGTCAGAATCCTACTTGAACATCTTAGTACATAATTCTGAACATTTACCTGAAAATCACAGGTCAATGGCATTGATGTGGCCACAGATCATGTATGCAATAATTGAATGTAATTCAAAGAACATCAATTTAACTTTCCATATCTTTTCTAAGAGTTAAATAGCTCTCCCTCATTTGGGACACAATAGGATGCAATATCTAAAGTAATTTCTTTTGGCATTCATTTGACAAAATCATAAGTTCTGTATATTCAACCAATCATATTTTCTGGGCCTAAACGCCCTTCAGAATCTTGTAGATTTAAACTTAAATGCATAAATGATTATCCAAAAGGCAAAAATAAGCCTCTGATAAATACTGATATTGGATTTCTAATTCAACAGCTAATATGCATATATAGAATATATATTTTCCAAATGCATAATTTACAGCAGATGTCACTCCTATTTTTGTAATGATTTTTTAGAAACTATTTTAAGTTTTTAATTTTATTTTCATTGTATATTGTCCTTAACTCACTGAATAAATGACTTTTATCAGCAAATAATTAATTTCTTTACCCTTTTTGTTAGTTTGTTAGTTAGTTTTGTAAATATATTTAAATTTTTCAAAATCCATTACTACTATATTACATCATTCGAAAAGTAGACCACTTTTAAATTAACTTACCATTGAATTGAATATTTTGGTAGTGAATAGGCTGATCAGGATCATTTACTTCAGATGCTTTACTATTACCATTTTTTGTTGTAACAAGTGGATCCAAAATTTTCTGTTTACTGCAAAGTAACAAAATAATTAAAATATAGCAAATGCTTTTAATTTTCTCTAAAACAGTTAACTCCTCATAATATACAAATGAAATATAAATTCACAACAAAGAATTTTAAGAAGTTTCTTTCATGTAAAAGCTCCGAAGAAAAGAATATTTTCAAATTATAAATAAGTTTTATTTCAGGGAGAATACTACTCAAATTAATGATATTTTTGGTTGTTTTATTAATAAACTAAAAATAAATTCCACTTTTACATAAAAAAAAAAAAAAAAAGATGCACAATAAATGAAATTATTCTTACAAACAATTCTTGAAATAATGAATGAAAACAATTTTTAAATTTAGAGAATTTTGTAATTAAGATTTTGGATTTCTCTTTTCTTCTCACAACATTAATAAAATTTGTTTAGTATTCTGGAGAATAGCTACTGTACTAGATAATTTAATTCCTTCTGTATATTAAATTAAAATATTTGTATGCAAAATACTTACTAAATACTATAGTCAATAGAAGTAGTTGAATTATATTGAGATGTATTATAATTATCAACATATTTGCTGTCTTCTACTTTTTCAAGTGCTGGAGTCTCATATAGTACTTTTCTTTGAAAATCAACTTGATATAAATCATTCTGCTCATCATCTGTTAAAAAGTATGTATTTTAATAGAAAATTAAACAAATAAATACAATAAATATAACAGATATTTTTATGTTAAAAGTAGAAATATTTAGTAGTACACACAATAAGATAATTGAATAGCTTAAAATATATTCAATATAGTGATTTGTTTGCCCTTCAAAGAATTTAAAATGCTAATTTGATTCAAACAGCATTATACTACAGTTATCGAATTTGACATATAAATATAGACATAAAGACTATTATCGATTTAAATTGCTTTTATTAAAAATAAGATCACGAAGCTACATGTGCCCCTGGGTAGTGCTAAAAGAGTAACAGTGGTGCAGTTTTTTGCCCATGACATAGATTAACTTCTGTATCGCCAGCTGCATTAGAAACAACAACAACAAAATAAGATCTTTGTCATTGAAGTGATATTGATTTGAACTAAATATTGATATTATTTAAAATTTTATATTCATATATTTTTTGTAAGGATACTTGATATAATATATGGCAAACATTCAGAAGAAATGCAAAACAATTTTTAAAATGGCCTATCTCAACAAATATTGATTTTATAAAGTTTGAAAATGAAAAATTATTTATAAAAATAAACACATTTTTTTTGTTATACTTACCAATTAGAACTTGATTTGAAATAATTTTTTCATACATTCTTGCTTTAGTTTCCAAAGCTAATCTATGGGGAAAAAAAAGAATTGAAAACTTAATTTTTATAGTCATACTTCAACTTACAAATATCACAAAAAATCCATATCTACAGTTTGATTTTTCAATGTATCCTATGGGGATTTTATCAATTTATTTCCTAGTTCTAAAGATCAAAATATTGCATGTATGAAACTCACAATTACCATGATAATTGAGATAGTATTTGAAACCACATTGAATTATTTGTTTAAAAAATTAATAAATAAATCTTCATCTTCAGTAAAAAACTCATTATACAAATTGCTAGTATTGATTAATAATTGCATCTATGAATGTAATAAAATTTACTTATTATATATTAATTTTTTAAGAAGTTTGAAAATGAAAAAGTATTTATAAAGGATAATCCAAAATAAAATTCAAATAATAAATGAATACTAGGAAGTGGTTTATAAAAATAAACACATTTTTTATACTTACCAATTAATTAATATTTTATATGTTAAAATGATTATTAATTATTTACAAATTTAAAATGCTTCCTTCTAAATCTTTTATTTTTATGCTGGACAGAAAATTGTATACAAACATATTAAACAAATTCTTTTTATAATGAGGCTTACAATTTGCCAAACTAATTCAAAAACTTTAATAGTAATTTTAATTATACTGACTAAAAACCATTACCTAGATTTTTTTAAGGCAAGATCTTCTTCACTATTATCTTCATTTTGCTTTACTATAGGAATAGGTGATGTCTTTTTTTCTTTGCCTGCATCCAACTAAAACAGAAGAATGAAATATATATAAAGCAATAAAGATATTAATTTTTTTTTTTTTTTTAAAAATTAGTATTATTTATTAACATTAAACAAAAATAGTACAACACCCTTTTATTATAAACACTTTTTTATGCAGTGTGCAAATTTTTTTTATGGAAAACGTCACACAAATAGGACTTAAAGTTTTTATTTTTAATATTATCATAAGTAGAAATTGATTGGGTTAAGTACGATTTATTTTCTATAAATATCTTTTTACATTAAAAAACTATATCTCCTACTTTAAAATCTTATTTTATGACTATGAATCACTGTTTTTAAAAATTTAATTATCATTAGAACATAGATAAAGTTGTCAGTTATACCATACATTCAGTATATCATACTTTTTTGTTTCTCAAAATTTTTTTTCTTCTTCTAATGCAACTGGCAAATAGACCGTGATCTTTGGCATAAGGGCTGCACCTATGTTACTCACTTTGCATTACCCAGGGGGCGCGTGTAACTGGGATGGTAAGCCACAGACACGGAGCAACAATGCCCCCGGGCGCTCTACGATCCTATTAGGACCGGGACCTACAGCTTAAAGTGGATTCCGTACAACTACAAACACCCATGGACAAAGCCGGGATTCGAACCCGATACCTGTGGTACCGAACGCCAGAGCGTTAGCCTTGTTTCTTAACATAAATGTTATTACATAGGATAATTATGCAGATTTAAAGAGCAAAATTAGTATTATTATTTTAAGCTTAAATTTTAGAATAGGTGCTAACTTTTGGAACATAACAATAATTAGTTTTTATCTATTTTGCAAATAAAATTTATAATAAATCACTATACATCCTGAAATTTGAGGTCAATGTATTAGAAGGATGAATTCATTCCTTGTTTGTCCGTTCAATTGAACGACCCCAGTTCTACAGAGCAGTTAAAACTGGAAGGTATGGTAGCCCTCGTTTTAGTTTGTCCCAGTATATCCATCTGATATCTGCATTTCCTATGAGTGACTAGACAGGCCAGATACGAGACATTTATATCATATTCTATAAACAAATCCTGCAGAATTATAGTTTAGTAAAAGTACAGTTGTCATCATTGATCTGGAGTGGTGTAATTTTAGATAAACTGGATTTACAGGAACACCTCATTATCCATAGGTTGTATTAAATCTACAACTTACTCTAATTAGATACCTGAAATAAGAGACAAACCCAAACACTTGAAATACATCCTTAGAACATAGAAATGATACTTAGGAATGTTAGTATTTTATAATTTTTTTTGTTGTGCTTATCTTAGTGTATTATAAAAACTACACTTAATTTATAAACTATACATAGTATACTACACTTTGATACAATTTAAACATAATAGTATTGAATTATGTAATTTCTACCATTTTTAACAATTATTTATTTTATAATTTTTTTCACAATTAATTTTTTTAATAATGAATTAAATTAATGTAATCAATATTAAAAATGCTAGAAATCTGATAATTTATTTTAATCTGATAATTTATTTAAAATAGTAATTCCTCCATTTATACTGATAATAGTTTTAACACGAATAGTACATTAAAGGGACCATGAAAAGACATTAAAAAAGGATCCATACCCATAATAATCAATCCATAATGTATATAGTTCTTTCGAGGATACAAAATAATAAATGCCAAAAATATTTACTGGCAAAAAAAAAAATTTTTTCAATGTAAACATTAGAGAAAAAGAAGCAGATTGTAGCAGAGGTTATAATTTTTCAAATATTAAAAATTATTATTAAATTTAAATTATCAACTTCACATTAAATGATCTCTTTATGGCATGTTTGTGCATGCGATTTTAACTCATTCCATAAAAACTGCTACTTATAAGTTGATTTTATCTTATAAAAAATTTTTTTAAAAATCCCCGTCAATGTACATATATCCTTTATTAATCAAAAAGTTATTAAATTGAGAAAAGTATGATGTTTATAAGTAATAAAATTTTTTTATTATAAATCATAATTTCTTGTATTCTAAAAAATAAATCATAAACATCTGTTTAGAAAATGGCCTAATAAGGTACATTGGAACATTAATATATGGTGCACATTGGGACAAAACATATCATGCACATCATTCTCTCTACTAGTACAATAAATACATCAAACTATATTTTTGCTCATTCTTATAGCAGATATGATGTAGGAAAAAAATATTTTTATTCATATATTAATAATCAATTCAGATAATATATTATAATATAGTAAAAATCAAATCAGGTAGTAATAGTAAGAGAAGAATTTAAATTTTATTTAAAGAGAACTTTTTAATTTCGTTACTGATATTGAATTAGAGTTGTATAACAATATTCATACATACCAAAAACTAAAGATGTTTGACTCATTAATGGATGAAATGCAATGTAATTAACTTCATATTAATGAAATTTTTCATAGAAGATTTTGTTATATCTAAACTTGAGTATTATATTGGTTCGATTGAAAATAATAGAAATAGAAAGATTGTGTTCTTTCTAAGAAGTAGAAAAAAAAAAAATACATGGAAAATTATTTTTCTTAAAAACTGAAGATGTCAGAAGACTTGATGTAATAAACATTATGTCAAAACTTATACCCTCAATGAAAATTGTAATAATTCCATCTTATACTAGAATATAAAATTTTTTTCATTAACTTATGAATTTATGAGGTTTTTTAAACACAACCACAAAAATTATTTTAATAATTGTTTCCTTAATCATTTAATAAATGTGTGCCAATTTTGCCACTATGTTATATCTGATTATTTAAAGTTATCCATTAACAAAAAATAATTGCTTAGGTTGTAATTTTATTATTTTTGTATTTTAAGGTCACAGCAGAGCTTATAAAATTTTAGAAAGATGACTAATAATGTAGGTTTTGAAATGATAGAACTTTTAATGCAACAAATTAAAAGTTTGGAAATATACTAGACTTGAAAAAGTGCTCCAATGAACTCTTTTTTCATCTTCACAACAGTCCCATGGTGCGCCAAGGCCATCTGCCTACCGGAAGATTTCGAGACAGGAGATGGCTCCAAGAACTCCCTCTTCCCATATTTAAAATCGCTCTCTCTAAATAAATGATCTATTATGTCTGTTATAACAATCGCAGTTATCGAATGGCATCAAGAATTTATCTGAAGAACATTGTTTAATTAATTATATTATTTAATCATTTTTCCTAATGCCTAGGTAATTTTAAATTTGACTTCAAAAAACGTATCTTGGTTCTTGGCATCCTTTTAAAAAATAATTTTATTAATAATACCTTTTGCCGATGTCTTTATCTACTAAACTTACAAATATCCAAATTTTTTACAGCATTACAAATGTTCATAACATGACTGCAGATAAATTTACATACTTGCGAAGAGAACGCACTGGGTTGAACCCCGAATAGGTATTTTCACATAGCGCATTGTAATGATTTCAAGAATCTGGTAGTTTAAGTAAATTTGCTTAAATAGAGTATGTGATAACTGTACATATTTATATTATTATAATTACGTGCTCAAATGGATTCTAAATAATGCAGGAACACGGAAAAAATTTAAAATTATGAATTTAATATTTGCCAAATTTATTGATACTTGTAAAGAAACGATAGTTTACCTTGTTTTTAAAAGGTGTAGGTTTCGGTAAGTCATTATTTCGATCCAATTTAGCTTTTCGCAGTAATTCATATTTCTTATGCAATTCTGCTTTTAAGTCAATTATCTGAAAAATAAATAAGATAAGAGATCAATAAATGTTTTTGTACAGCTAATAAAATTAAAGTAATAATAAAACAAAGCGTACAGAAGAGGGATTAAGATTGGAACGTTCACCATCCATGATTTTTCAAAATGTAAACAAATAAAGAGATAAATTCTTTTCACTTCAATTTATTTATTTCGTATGACCAATTATTTTTTTTCAATTAATTTTATACTAGAGCAGAGATTTTTCTAAAATTTTTTTATTTGAAAGTTTGAGTATGCATTGAAATCTTTCCGCAGAAGAAAGTCTGAAAAATCTTAGTTTTTTTAGTAGTCTTATCAGAACTTTATTTTGCTGCTTTAGTACAAAATTCGAAAATTTTAACATTTTCAATTCTTATTTTTGTTTATTCTTCGTTAACCACCAAGTTGAGCATATTCTTTGAAATTGCATAGTATTTGCGAATCCCATAGTAAAGAAAATTTCCTAAAATGTCAGTTTAGGCGTATGTTTGAGAATATATCGCCCCCTTTTTCAAGTACTTAAAAAATTTGAACATAAATATGATATGATTTTTTTCATTATTCATACCTTTTAAAAATTATGTTTCATGGAATAATGAGCAAGTAAGGGAACAAAAGAAGCAGAAATTTGCATGAAATGGAGACTGTAGATATTTATTAAACAAATCATAATTAATAATATATTGTACAACAAGTGGAGGTGCTTCTATCACTAAAAACGATGTTTCTGAAATAAATGCCCGTCTTGGGCCTGAATGAGGCTATTCATCATTGTTGAATAAAGATGTCGTGTGCCTGAACGCGAAGCGTTCATCTACTCAATGGTATGTGAAGGCAGTAGGAAAGAAAAGTCATGATAAATAGATAATAGTAATCGTATGATTTGAGAGAGAGAAAAAAAGAAGAAAGTAAGAAAAATGTAAATCATCGGTGATGGAAACGTAACAAGAAATTTATGATCAGTAAATATGTGTTGAAGTAAAATATCTAAAAAGCGATAAGTGAGCAGGAAATTATGGTGGTTTGAGGCTTCGATTCCATTTAGAAGTAGAGAAAGGATACTTGTATTTTCCATTCAGTTGCGTAAATATAGTCTGTGCATTGATGAGAGGGTTTTCGTGAAAGCAATGGTATTGAAGAAATTTCTAGAAAGTTTAGTAATATAGTTGTCAATAGAATCAATTTTTAAATCATGATGAATTGTAGAGTTGCGGACAAACCAGGGTGCACCAGTGATAATACGAAGAAGTTTGTTTTGAATAATTTGTACAGATTTCTTGTTAGATTGTGCAGCTAGACCCCAGATTGGGGCAGCATAGGTGAGGATAGGCCTAAGAACTTGTTTGTAGAGAAGAAGTTTGTTTGACAAAGTTAATTTAGAAAATTTATTAATGAGTGGTAGAGTGAGATAAAATTTTTTCCAACATTTTTCTTTGATTTTTGAATATGAGCTCGAAACGTAAGTTTATTGTCTATAATTAAGCCGAGATATTTAATATTAGTTGCCCATTCAATTTGTTGATCAAAAAGGCAGAGATTAATATATGGTTGTCTGGCATGTCCTTTTCGGAAAATGATGGCTTGAGATTTAGAGACATTAATTGCGATGCGCCATTTAGTTAGCCAATCCTCTAGGATATTCAGAAAATTTTGAAGAGTATTGATGACATAAAGAATAGAAGCACCTTGAGCAAGAGCAGCAGAATCGTCAGCAAATAGGCAAGTGGAAATGTTAGTGCATTGAGGAAAGTCGTAGGTAAAGATATTGTAGAGAATAGGACTGAGCACGCTTTCTTGAGGTGCACCAGCACTAATACGACCGATTGTGGAGAATTCATTATGAAGTCGAAATTGAAGTTTGATCATTTTGTAGATCAGTCCATCGTGCCACAGTCGATCGAAAACTTTTTTGACATCTAGAAAGACACCTCCTGTAACAAGTTTATAGTTATATCCTTCAGTGATGTTATTGGTGACACGTAGAAGTTGATGACAAGTTGAGTGATGTTGACGGAATCCAAATTATTCTGCTGGAATTATGGAATTTTTATCGCAAAAAGAAGTAATATGTTTCACTAAAGTTTTTCGTAAAAGTTTTCCAACACAGCTAAGCAGACAGATGGGCCGATAATTTTGAGGAAATTTCCTATCTTGGCCAGGTTTAGGGAACATGATGATATTTGCTTTTTCCAGATAGGAGGGAAGTAGGCTATTCAACTGGTGTTCAAAGTGGTTCGTATTCGAGAGCACTCGATAACGATTTTGACAGTGTTCATGAGAATCTTGCAGTGACAGTCAGATTTCCTTTTTTGAAATTTCTTTTATACAACACGGAATTGGTAATCAGTTATGACTAAAAGTTTTCCCTCGAAAACATCATTTCTCCTACCCTGCCAAGAAGTTGTTCAAGTCTTCGATAGCATGAAGGTCAGTAAAGGTTTCAACTTGAATGTGTTCCCGCTTGTCATTTGTTTCAGAAAAAAAAAAATGAGATTGGGGCAGTATGGGGGAGTTTATCGCTTCGACAATCAGGCTGCTTTCCGGACTTTCTCCCATAGAAGCCGCCAATTTGGGGTAACTGCCCATGAAAGTCGTCCCAGGCTGTCCAGCATCTCAAATCGGCAAAATGTTTGTGTCATACATAAATGATCGATAGTCGTAAATGATCTATGTCATACGTAGTTAATCGATATGCAACAAAAAATAATAATTTTTTACCCCATCAGCTTTATTGTTTAGCAGTATATAAAGGGAATATTGTGGAAAGCATATTCAACTTTCCAGTGGATCTCTTGATCTCGTCAGATAAAGTTTTTATCACTAGTGAATCTTAGTAGAGCTGCCAACACAATAGATTCTGAATTTTTGAGCTCTTTACTAAATAAGGAGGAGTATTGCTTACAACTTAGAGGTACTTGCTTATTACCTAATTAAATAAGGAGGAGTATTAGAGGGTATTGCTAGTTGTTGAACTAGGCTTATCAAAAACCATATAAACTTTTCCCACCATTTTCTTTAATCTCATCTTTAGACACGCAAGCTCACATTCTAGTTCCATTGACCCTAAAAAAGATTTCATCTTTTTTTTTTTTACCTTTTACCCATGGAAAAAAATACTTATCATAATTTACTGTATATAAACCGCCCCTGTATGTTTCAGTGGTAAAAATAAAACACTTTTTATAATGCTTGGAGGATTTGTACCAGTGCATTTATTTTCTTTTGGCATAACTTTTACCCATAAAATATCGAGAAGATCTACCTCCCCCGTGGTGCACCTGGTAACACTTTTTAGTGGCTAAAGGATCTACAACTTGGCATTATTCTTAGATTAATGAACTCTGTTTCAGCATGTTTTGTTGTATTATTTTGTTGTTGTATGTTTTTTTTTCTTCGTTGTTCTTTTTTACTGTAACTGTTCATAATCTGCCATTGGAAATAAAAAAAAATGTAAATATGAATACTTTCTTTTCTACTTTAACAATTTTTTTTGATACTAAATAATATAAAAAAAATCAAATATGATATAATGAAAATAGTTTATATCACAGAAAAGAAATACATATACATTTTTTTTTGTGACAACGTGTATAATTGTCACACACATATATTGTTAGAGTACTTGTTGGAAATTTTCTGGGTTTACTCCTATAAGACATGCAAATATGGAGTAGTTACCCCAAAAAGTTCGCCCAGAAGAACTGTACTTCTTCCAGTATCCATTGATGGACCGTTCACAGCATATAGAAGTGTAATTTGAGATTCGATGTTGCATATGGAAGGGGGATACCGCTACATATATTTTCCCTTTGAATTTGTTTTATTTTTATTATTTTTTAACTTATAACTTATTATAGTAATATATTTAAAAATACTTGTGTACTCAAGAAAATGTCATAGATAACATGTTATTTGTGAAATCTTACGATTCCAGTTATTCAGCATACATTTGGTTCCACGAGTGTCGGATAATTACTATAATTTTATCACAATTATGCTATTTAGAGTCCATAATATCTTTAATGACAACCTACTATGAGAAGTGAATGGATATACTGGAGACAGCCTTATAAAATTAAGAAATTTTTTTTTTTTATGGCTGTCTTAATTTTTTCAGCCAGGTAAAATAGTCAGCAATGAAGATCTTTATTTGCTTTTAACTACATGAAATTAAGTAATGAGCTTTGATTCAAGCTATCTTTATGAAGCATTGTTTTTTTTTTTAAAATAGTATATGTATGAATTTGTCGGGAGAAAAAAAAAGGCATAGTTCCCTTATTTTATTATTTTTTTTTTTTTGCACATATTATTTATCGCTAATTGATGAAAGTATAGAATTTTTGCATGATTGCGGTTTAATAAACATTTGTCTTGATTAAAAGCTTAAAAAAATATATATTTTTTAGCTTTTTTTTAAGAAAGAATCTAAAAAAGATAAATTATTTAACATTTTAATTTTTCTAATAAGATATTTTTCAATTTTTAATTAAAAATAATTTAAATAAAATGTATTAATAAAATTAAAAAAACAACTGAAATCCTTTTACGAATTTCAATTTATCATGTGTGAACATTGCTAGACGAATACGCATGGGAGTATACCAATGTTCAATAACCCAAAAACTTTTAAACAATTGGATAGAATACTACAAGAACGGAAGTTCTGCACTTTATGCTGTTTTTTAACTGCACTTTATGCTGTTTTAACTGCACTTTATGCTGTCTTTAAACTGCTTGTTTATATGGCGATAATTTCCCTTGCGCCTTATGCCAAGTCCCCTCCCAAACAAAGAAAATGGTAGCTGTGCTTACAAAATACTCCGGTTTGACGATTCCATATGGCGTGGAAAAGAGTTATTTTTTTCGACATGTATGAAACAGAAAATTTGTTTTCCCGCCTGGGATAAACACGATGAATCTGTAAATTAGAAAAATTTACAATAGAATTTAGGAAAACGAAGTAAGATATGAGCTCCTGAGAGATCCAGAGATATGCTAAGGAATTTAGGAACATTTGTTCAAAATTGCGTTGGCATTAGAGACCAAAATTTATTCCTTTAACTGGTATTTAAATTGTAAAATGATCAATAAGCTTCAAAGGCAAAGAACAACGCTAAAGGTTCTTATGGATACTGTGCATAGACATTTATTGAAGGGTTTTTTAATAAAAATCAAAGTTATGAAACATTCTTTAACTTTTTCCATAATAGAAAAAATATTGAATTTTTTTGAAATTATGTAGTTTCATTGAAAACAATGATCACTTAAATGAAATGAATTCCTTAAAGAGCTTCTTTTGGTGAATATTAGTTCTAAATAACAATAAAATCGAACATATTGTTTCATCGAATGGCAAAAAATATTTTCATTATATGAACAATAATTAAATAGGAAAGCACATTATATTTTTAAGTTACAAGCTTTCAGCTAAAACTTTTTGAAAATAAAATAATTTTATTTTTAAATTTTAATAGAAATGAAATTGAATTCAAATAAATGTCATTCATTTCAGATATTTTACATAACTGCAGGAATTAAACCGTTTAATGTATATATATATAATTTAATAATGATATAATTATACAAGAGGAATTCATTATTACTCTTCAAAAAACAATTAATTTTCTTTAATGACTTATAAATAGCTTTAAAAATTGAATTTTAAAATTTTGTAAAACATTAATATACATTATAGAACTTTATTAACAGTAATATTTTATTAAGAACTTCTGCAGATATTTTGCTATATTATTTAAAAAAATATATGTCATTTTTAAATACTAACCACTAGTTGAAATCTGTCATTAGGAACAATTTTGTTTCTTTCTGTTTCTAAAGTTCTGTTTAATTAAATCTCACGCACTGTACTTATTGGTTTATGCGAAATGTCCGATAAAATGCTTTATGCAGCTGAGTTACGGAGGCTAAAAGTTGGTCAGCGATTTAACTCAGTGGGAATGACAGTTTGCTTAACGTTGAAGGCAATGAACTAAGCTCGTCCGATAAGGGTTTAATGGCCATATTTTTATGTTGCATCTGTGAAATCACGAAGAAATTAACTAAATAGTTCGAATATCGATATGAGGCTGTAGGTTGCAACTATAACTGAATCTACTCGTTTTTAAAGCAGTGACTATGCACTACCACTAGAGTGAAATCATTTATGAAATTAAGAGAAATAATAACCAAATAGTAAAAATTAATTCAAAAGTTAAGTAATTTTTTTTTTGAGAAGAGGCTTATAAAAAATTGTAAAATAGATTACCGAATCTTTTAAAATCGATAATTAAAAAGAAATTGTTTGAGTGGTTAAATGCTCATACTTATTTATGAGATTAAAAGCAATTCTTTGTCCACAAAAGTTTTCCCTGGAAAGTTTTAAGAATTGGCGAAAGCATGAAAAAAAAATTTCTGCATCAATACCAATTTTTTATAGCCTGTTTTTTGTTAAGGATTATAAGTTAAATACTTACTTTTTATTCTATTTTATCATGTGTATGAAGAACCGTAAGAAAAAAAAAAAAATATTTGCCTATTAAATTGTTTATTTTTATTTTTTTTATTTTATCATGGCACTTAATTAGATAGGAAAAAATTAAGCTAATTTTTTATAGCTTTTTTATTATCCTAATTAATTTTAATCAAGAGTGATCTCAACTGAGGCTTTCTTACCAAGAGAAGCATATCTTGATTTTTTATCCGTAACAAACAATTCAGTAACCATTAAATCCTACACATTAAAAATGTCAATTTTAAAAGATTAAATATTATTGTTATTTCATTAATTAATAATTGTTTTAAATCGCAACTATTAATAGCTGTAAAATATTAACAATGTTTGAAACGAAAATAATTAACAAAAATATGATGTTTGATTGTGCTTATGCTTATTTACGAAAATAAATTTTAAACAATCATGTATTAAATCACTCAATAGATAAATTTTAATTTTTTGAAACATTACTTCTTTATGTACAGATAAAAATTTAATTATGTTTTTCACGCGTTTTGTGACTCAGTCGATCATTCTGCACGCAAGCTGGCATGCAAGACGACGCAAATTTTGTTGGACATCAGTAGGCTTCCTGTTCCACTGATGTATGCCACGCCCCACCGATGGTGATGAGGACAGCCCACTGCTTGTGATGCTTTCTAGGATGTCATTGAAAGTTAAATACCCTGCATTTTCGCGTCGTATGTGAGAAAATCCCAATAAACCCCTCCCCCAGTGAACTCCCAACATGTAGCTTGACTATCGATACGAAACAATTTTATACACAATCTCCATCGAATCTCTTTGTTTCTGAAAGCAGTGACTACAATGGACGCCGACAAGGGATTTGAATCTCAGCTCCCTACACTTTAGCTGTTCATGTTACCACTGGGCCACGAGTACAGTGCGACGCAGATTTGATGGCCAGAGTGCTCGATTTTGAAAAATGAGTGTGGAGTTCGAGGAATCGAAACAGAGAAGTTCACAACAGTAGTTGTGTTGCTTGTCTGGAATTTCTAGGTTTTTCTCTAACACAATCCAAAAATGCAAGACACTTACGCCTGAAACTCTTCGGCACCATTTTAAGAGAATGGTTAAACACTCCAGGAACTTTTGTGGTTCATAATATTCATGGCACCACTACCGGAAAAGATATTTTTAACGAAGTTTGTTTTACTGAAAAGCATTTTAATCTTCAGTGAAAAAAAAAAAAAAAAAAAAAAATTAAAGCATTTCACTTCTGATGATAGCAAAACCATGCATGGAAAAAAAAAAAGGCATCGTTGGTTTGGAATCAAAGGTTGTATAAAATGACAGTGATTCAAAACCATTAATCATACATTGCATCATTCATTAAAAATCTTATATATATGTAAAAGACGTAATATATATGTAAATCTTATATATATGTAATCTTATATATATGTAGCGGAAAATGCTTATATATATGTCAGAAATTTCAACAGCTATATGAAGTCAGCTGTTAATTATATCATATAACATGCGCTCAATCATTACCAGTTCATCGAAGATATTGATGAAAATGACTGTACCACAGTACACTGGCTTAATCGCGGAAAAGTTCTAGCTCGATTTTTGAGCTCCGAGCAAATGATAGAAATTTTCTTGAATGAAAAGGATCGTTCTCTGACTGAGTTATAAAACAATGAGTGGTTATGGAACTTATCATTTTATATAGCTTTAACTAAACATATGAAGGACCTTTATTTAAAATTGCAAGGGAAAAAAGCTTCTATACACTCATAATAAAAGTTTTCTATAAAAAATTGTATTGTGTCAATCCCAATTGCACAAAAATGTTTCACGCATTTTAATACATGCCAAGCATTCAGTCAGCAAACTGAGTTTCAATTTCCGGTAGATGTTGCAACTGAAGCTTTGAAAGCTTAAAAATAAATTTTAAGTGTCCTTTTTCAGATTTTGATGCGATTTAAAACGGCATCAAGATCTTTCAAAATTCTTTTTACTGCCGATTTATAAACTCTTGGCCTAGAATTCCAAATGGAAGTTATTGATTTGCTGTGTAGCAATATTTTGAAAAAAAATACTTAAACTCATCATTGCTGGAATTTTATAAATCTTTCACTCGCACAGTTTGATCAGTTGAATAAATTGGTTCGTGGCTTTTTTCCGCTTTCCGAACTACTTATCTATATCAAAAAAGCATTATTCAAAAAGAAGTATACAAAAAATATTTACAGATCTAAGTTAACTGATGAGCATTGAAGTCATTGACGTTACATAAAAACAACTTTAATACTTTATATGAGTTACTTATTGGATTTCTTAATGGGCCGTTACATTATAAATTTTACAATTAGATCAAAATAAACTGTGGCGAGCCGAATTGTAGGTGTTCGAGGGCAGGACTTGGCCCCCTGGTCGTAGTTTGGAGATCCCTGTCTTATATCATCGCATAATCTCACGTAGCAGTTGGCGTTAGGTCAAGTTAGCAGTTTATGCCTATCCTTTCAGAAAATTTTGAGCTGAATAAAATGCTATCAGTTTAAATTAGGCTTCAACTCTTGAACTTTCATCTCTTGAGTCAACTCTCTAAGACTCATAAGAAGCTTTTTGACTACCCATTTCTTGATTTTGCCGATCGTAGTAGTTAAAGATTGATCAGAATTAGGCAAATCAACTACAAATTCTCGGCCTTTTTGAATGCCTTATACCATCTATATGTTTGTGTTTCTGACACGCGCTATTCATTGTAGATCTTCTGCATTATTTTAGCGATTCAGTACACGGAGTTTCGTTTGAAATACAAAATTCAATGCAAACTATTTATTCAACTAATTTTTCCCATTAAAAAAATCAAAGAGCATACAAAATGCTTGTTTACAAAAATAACTGTTGTCAACACACTGAGTAACAGGTCCCACTCAAAGTTTGCATGGTAACTCTGTAAAGTGTTACCTTCTTCTTCATTGGCTTAAAAGCTCCATGGTGGGCCAAGGCCGTCTGCCCACTGGCCGATTTCAAGACAGGAGGTGCTTTCTTTTTTACGGGGTAGGGTTATCAGCCCTACGGTCAACGCTCTTACAGTCATATTAGACCAGGACTTACCGCTTAAAGTGGATTCCGAACCACTACAAACTACCATGGTACCGCCGGGACTCGAACCCGAAACCTATGACATCGAGAGTCAGAGCCTTAGTCATTCGACTATCAGGCCCAAAGTGCTACAAACATTAAAAAAATTCCAACGATATTTTTACTGGCAGTTTTTTAAGTTATAAATTTCAGATACTTTTTGCGCAGAATGTTTATCTATTAATTCATTTGTGATATTTGTTTCTATTCGTAAAAAAGGCTACAAGGAATGATTTTTGCATTATTTTCTTAGTAAGTATATCTTCTTCACAATTGTTTATAGAATATCTGCAATGAACTAGTTTCTCAATGTATGTGATAATGATAGTAACTCCAACTAGGTGATTCATACGTATGGCCTCCACTTAGGTGATAATGATAGTGATTCCTTAATAAACTATGTGAAAGAAGTTTCTCGTCAATTTTATTGGATTTCTTTATAGATCTAATTCTACTAAACACTCTGTTCTATTTTTGAGAATGGACTCCTTGTGCTGCACTTCATTTGTTGTGATTATAAAACAATAAATTAAACTAAATACATTAAAAACGAAACAAACAGTCAAACAGTCTCATTTGTAATTTATAAATATTTTTCATTTTTAAGTTTTTTTTGAATGATACAAAATTGTAAAAAAATTGGAAAAAAAAAAAATGTTAAAAGATTATGAGTCAGAATTAAACAAAAAATTAGTTATTAATAAAGCAAAATAATCAAAAGCTATTCAATTTTGCTGAATACTGATATTGAAAGTCTAATTTTTATAAAATGAGTTTTATAATACTAAAGTTAGATTTAAATATTTGTTTTTTCCCTATTGTTTTAAACTTAAATTCGAAAAAAATAAAAATAAAAGCTGGTGATTAAGAAATAACGTCTGGCATGGTCTAATTAATCTAAAGTATGCAAAAAATGACCTTAGAACGACAAACCAAACGCCTGACATTTGTAAAGTCAAGGAAAAGCATGTTACAGACAGCAGGTGTCTTTCTTCTATGAAATTAGTTATAAATAGATGACAAAAAAACTATGTAGGGGAAAACTTCAGTTAACTGACTTTTATTCTCACAATTGCCAATTATCACGAGTATATCTAAAGCCTGTTTAAATACCAATGTCTTATGTGAAAACGAAACAGTTTTATATTTTATGAAATATTATAAATTATTATTATTATTATTATTATTATATTTTTATTATTTTCTTTATTTCAATAAAGATAATTATCTTCTGAAGATTCTTTTGGTCGTAAAATTTAAATAGTTATGAACTGAAGAATATAAAGTTGTTATAAAAGTGGAAAAAAAAAGTAATAAGTAGGGAAACATGAAATAAGTAATTAAAAAGAAATTTTGCTGAAAGAAATGAAGGAGTTAAAAAAAAAAAGTACCTTTAAGCAAAAAAAAAAAAAAAAAAAAAAAAAAAAAAAAAAAAAAAAAGCCTCTCTATTAAGACGTTTTAAAGATTTTTCTGAAGATTCTTTTGGTCGTGAAGTCTGACTATTTAGGTAAAAAAACTATCCAGGGTACCAGGTGTTTATAAAAATAGATAGATAATTACGATACGAATACTCTATTAATCCCCCTTTTAGTCAGACTTTTAAAGATTCTGAAGATTTTTTTTGGCCTTAAAATTTAAAACGTTATGAACTGAAGAATATAAATTTGTATAAAGTTAGAAAAAAAGTAATAAACAGAAAAGCAGGAAATAAGTAATTAAACTATACATTTTGTTGAAAGAAATGAATTAATTAAAAAAAAGTACCTTTAAGTAAAAAAAAAGAAATATATTGAGACTTTTTAAAGATTCTTCTGAAGATTATTTTGGTCGTAAAATTCAAATGGTTATGAACTGAAGAATATAAAGCTGAATGACAGTAGAAAAAGTGATAAATAAGTAATTAAAATATAAATTTCGTTGAAAGATACGAAGGATTTAAAAAAGTACCTTTAAACAAAAGAAGAACTCTATTAAGACTTTTTGATGATTCTTTTAGTTTGAAAATTTAAAGGGTTATGAATTAAAGAATATAAAAGTTGTTATAAAAGTGGAAAAATACAAGTAATAAAGTGGAAAACGTGAAATAAGTAATTAAAAAAAATTTTGTTGAAGAAATGAAAGAGCAAAAAAAAAAGCGCCTTAAAAAATTATTAAGACTTTTTGAATATTCTTCTGAAGATTCTTTTAGTCGTAAAACTTAAATGCTTATGAACTGAAGAATATAAAGTTATTTTAAAAGTGGAAAAAAAAAGAAGCAATAAACATTAAAACGTGAATTACGTAATTAAAAAAGAAATTTTGTTGAAAGAAATTAAAGAATTAAAATGTACCTTTAAGCCAAAAAAAGAACTCTATTAAGACTTTTTAAAGATTCTTCTGAAGATTCTTTTGGTCTCAGAATTTAAATATTTATAAGTGAAGAATATACCCCCTAATATAAAGTCGTTATAAAAGTGGAAAAAAGAAGTAATAACTAGGGAAACAGGAAATAAGGAATTAAAAAAGAAATTGACAGAAATGAAGAAATAAAAAATTACCTTTAAGCTAAAAAAGAACTCTATTAAGACTTTTTTTCCCTTCTTTGCTTTCATATATGTGAATGGAAGTGATAACAGCAGAAAACTAATGTCAGTGTTAGATAGAAAAGGGAAAAATAATTCCTACAGTATTCTTGTCGTAATTATCGATCTATTTTTATAAACATCTGATACTCTGACTAGTTCTTTTACCTAGATAATTTTTTTGTTTCTTAGCTATTAGAGAGTTTTTGCATACAGTACGTTAGTTACCGTAGGACGTCCGTTAGCTTTTTCTCCCTAGTGCGCATGCTCATAGGAAACATAATTTCCTATCAGCATGCGCGCTAGGGAGAAAAGCTAACTGACTCCTACGGTAACTAACGTACGATATGCAAAAACTCTCTATTAGCTCCGTAACTTACGGTTAGCTAAAAAAACTCATTCCGTCACAGGAATAGATATTCTTTGAAATTTAATACCTTTACCATAAAGAAAAATATATATCATCAGAAATATAACATACATATAATAAATAACATACAAGTGTAATAAAAAGGTATATAAGCGAAACAAGGATTAATATGCAAAAATGATTACAGATTTTAAATTATTACCTACAATTCACATATAGTATGCTCAAAAACCTTAAAATTTCTGAAAGCGGATTATAGGCTACTGCGTACAATTTATATTCTTATCCGAAAGTTTCATTAACATGAACTCGATAAAACCACCCCTTAAAATGCTTTTGCCGGCAAAAATTGACACAATTTTGAGTGAAAAAAAAATTTCTAAAACAGAAGGCGCATATGCATTATGGGTGATTAACGATATCCAATAGTTCTTCGGCGAGAACTTCTAGTTTATCTATCGTATTAAAAGAGTGTTTTAAAACTTAGAAAGTTTCGATTACTTTAGGGATGGTCTTCATAATTTCGCGAGTTCTTTGAGAAGAGTAAGAGGTACAATAAGATCCGATAAATCAATTACTTTTTTCGTGTTTTTTTTTTGTATAAATCAGTTACTTTTTTCGGTTGATGGAGTGAGCTTGGTTATCTGAAGCTGGCTGTTTTCACTTAGCATTTGAACGAAAGTTTTAGAATGAGCAATATAGTTGCTCTTAAAAGAAGTTGCGTTATTTCTGGTTTCATTTGAAGTGTTCTGTCCTCTTCTAAATTGGGGACTTGATGGCTGAGTGATTAGAGCTCGATACCACAGGTTTCTGGTTATAATCTTGGCGTGAATTCCTGCCATAGATGTTTGTAGTGGGGTGGGATCCACTTTAAATTGTAAGCCCAGGTCTGCTTAGCCCTCGTGTGAACAAGATGACAATAGAGCGACAAACCAAACCTCTTCTAAATTGAATTTTGGGGAACATTCTATAGCCTCTCCAGGAGGCTACTATACTACTACTACACCACACCACATCACATCACATCCCATCACTGTGCCTAGAGCTGAGTTGCCCCTTTACAGTTTGGGAATGATGTGGATGAGAAGTCTGATTGGGCTCTGTGACGATCTACGATCATATGAGACCGGGACCTACCGCTTAAAAGTGGATTCCGAACCACTAAAAACATCCATGGCACCGCCGGTATTTGAACTCGAAACCTGTGGTATCCAGCTCCAGAACTCTAGACACTCGGTCCTCAAGCCCCTTTCCAGGAGGCTACATGCCCATTAGCTCCACAATTGATACAAATTGGTTCAAGTAACATTCACAGGTGATAGGAGTTTTGCCACATTTTAAGAAATCTAGCTAATCTATTGAAATTACACTCATGTCCATAAATTAAGGATAATGAAGTTCAGGCAAAGAAAGAGACAGAAGCAAAACAAATTTGACTTATTTGTAAAGTTTATTTATTAAACAAAAGGTAAAAGAGCAAAAAAGATGCTATATGTTTGACATAATTAATAAAAATTGCGATTTTTACTCCTGGAGCAAATTTCAAAAAAGAACCTATTTACAAAAAACAGTATAACATGGTTAGTAGGATGGTTAATATGGAGTATGTCTCCCGGACGATGCAATACAGGCCTTACAACGCCTAGACATGCTGAGTATCAAATTATCAATCTGATCTTGGGGAATATTACACCACTCATCAAGCAATGCCCTCCGAAGTTCCGGTTGACAAAACAATTCGTCGGCCAAGCCTATCCCACACATGCTCTATTGATTCAAGTCCGGTGAGTAAGCTGGCCAATCCATACGGGTGATATCTTCCACCTTCGTCTACAATGTTTGCACGGTGAGGACGGGCGTTGTCATCCATAAACAGAAATTCCCCACACATGGCGCCCCGAAACGTACATGTTGTTCCAGAATGACATCCCGATAGATGTGGCCTGTCATCGTTACACTCTGAACATGCAGGTCAGTTCTGGAACCAAATAGAGCCATCCTGCACCACCGTAACGGTGTCTTTCAATGGTGTTATCTTGGTGGTAACGGGTACCTGGCGCTTCCATATGAAAGTCCGGCGAGAATCAGACTGCAAACTAAACCTGGACTCGTCGGAAAACATCATTGTTGCGGTGTCCACAATGCATGCTCTCTACAGGTTAATCGCAGGCGACAGTTCAAGTGGAACATTCACTGACAGGCCTACGAGCATATAGACCAATGTGCCCTAAGTGTCTGTACACGGTCTGCCTTGAAGACTGTCGTACCGGTAGCTGAAGAGTTGACGAGACAGATCTGATGCTGTGCTCCGTCTGTTCATTCTGGCAGTAACTGCTAAATACCGGTCCTCATTCAGCGTTGTATCTCGGGGGCGACCTGTGCTGTAACATCTACTCACATTACCATCATCTTGGAATCGTTGCCAAAGCCTGAATAGGACACTGGGCGATTCAAGTTCAAACATTCCAGTCGTCGATAATTCTACCACGTAAAAAATCATCCAAATGCTTCCTTTGTGCCATAACTATGCGGTTATTGCAAAAGCTCTTGTGAGCAATTTCTTCTTTCAACTGCTCTCTTACACTCTCGTCATTGTGATACTATATCTGGTGGTTTCCTGTATTTGCATATTCTTCTTCAAGATGTGTGGGATAATTCTACAGGTGAAATTTTTATTTTAGAGTTCAATTTCTGTGTGATTCTGAATTTTCCTTAATTTATGGGCATGAGTGTATTACTAGAACGGTGAAAAAAAAATTACGCTCACTGCATTATAATGAAAATTTTCAACTGAGATATTAAAATAGAACATTCTATTGATTATTTTATATTGCTTCACATTTTTTGTGTTGTACATAGTTCAATAAAAAAAAAAATAGAAAAAAGTCCTTATTTTTTTTTTTCTTCGAAGTTAAGCCGCTTAAATTACACTGAAATTAAGGCTCTTCGACAAGATGGGTTTCAATTGGATATTTATCAGTTTACAGGGATAAACAATTGTGAATGGATGGATATTGTTTTTTTTTTTTTTGCAGTTAATAGTATTCAAAATATACTCACGAAACGATATTTAGGAATGTTATGGTGAATGTCTTCTGTTTCAGGAAAATTTTTATATGATCATTAAAGAAGATTATTAGTTGTTGGAAAATCCTTATCAATATTTTTTGAAGATAGTAATTAGTGGTTTTAAGTAGCATGATTGGTTGAATTTTAGGTTTAACGGGAATAGCTTCTTCTTTGTTTGAGGTGTTTTCCGGGATGTTTTCAAATTTATTTTGAATAGGTATTTGAAATGATTTTTCAGCAGGTGTTGGAGATCTCATCATGTGTCTCTATCGGGGTTTGGAAAGAATTACTGTAGCTTGGTAGTTTTAGAAGGAGTTGGGACCTGATTTGAAATATTTTCGTGGTATTAGTATTACTGGGGTGAACGTGACAGTCGTAAGAGGATAATTACCAAATGTTTTAATACTACCCTCAAGTTATCAAGGCGGACATCATTTCCTTTAAGTTCTTCCATCAGTTTAAGTTGTTCAGGGTTCAAATATAATCAGGATGATAATTAGCGTCGTATTGAAAAAGTCCTTGTAAATATTGAATTCGGATCCAGATTGTTCCGAACTCGTATTCCATAGATTTAAGAATATTACACATCTCAATCGAAGTTTCATTATCCCTTTCGTCGATTATATTATTAGATATTTCCATTTACCCAGCGAATTAATTTAGTCGTAACCAATTAACCAACTAATAATACCATGAACAAAACAGATTTCGAATGCTTTCGGGGTCTTATTTAATAAAGGGAAAGGATTACATGCACAACAAATGAGGCATAACATTTTTATTTAAATAAAAATATAATTTAATAATTATAAAATTCATAAGAGTTTACATCAATGGTACACTATATGGTACTCTACAAATAATAAAAATATCTCAGCAAGGTAAGAACAATGGATTGTTGACATGCTGTTTAAGACATTGACTCTATTAAAATCGTA
Organism: Caerostris extrusa; assembly: GCA_021605095.1. NCBI lineage: Eukaryota > Metazoa > Arthropoda > Arachnida > Araneae > Araneidae > Caerostris > Caerostris extrusa. The sequence goes on along the minus strand of BPLR01008180.1, from coordinate 32,444 downwards.
GTTATATAGAATGGAACATTTAATGTACAAGTAAATAATGCGTCATATATAAATAAATTACATTTGATTATATATATGATATCTAACCTCATTGGATGGTTTTAGTTCTGAAATATTAATTAGCTGTAACCTGCTAAAATTCTTTTGTCAGTTGGTTCCTAATTGTCTTTTGAAATAAAAAAAATAATGTTCATGACTTACATACTCTAGGAAACTTTATAAGATTTAGGATGGACTCTGGATGGAATACATAGTTATTTCATAGATTATGTAATTATTGTCACTTTTAACATCAATAAACATAATTACACCAGTTATTATACAAAATAAATTTCCTACACCTCCTATTTAATCTTTTCTTACTCGTTTCTCTACTTGGAACTGTTGAAGATTGCGAGATTTAATGTTTACTAAAAGTCTTTCCAAAGAATTTTGCTTCTTTATTCCCTTCAGGGTGTTTAGGAAACTGACGTTTCAGGCAATGGTGTTACGGCCTTTTTTACTCTACGATTTTTGACATCCATCTATTTGGTAAAGATTCTAACACACGTGTAGTATTCCAAATAGAAATTTTTACGTCCAAACGAGGTGTGCATCCTTGGACTTAAACAACTGTAACATTAATAAACATAATTATAGTTATAGTTGATTTTATGAAATAACTGTCCTACTCCTACTATTTAATCCTTTTCTACTGTTTCTCTACTTGGATCTTTGTTGAAGATTACCAGATTTAATGTTTACTAAAAATCTTTCCAAAGAATTTTGCTTCTTTCTTCCCTTCAAGGTGTTTAGGAAATTAACTTTCCAGATTAGGTGTTACGGGCTTTTTTGGGCTTTGCTAGGATGGAACTACTCTACAAGATTTTTCATCTATTTTGTAAAGATTTTTGACACACGTAAGTCGTATTCCAAACAGAATCTTTTACATACAAAACAAGGAGTATATCAAGTTGGACTTATAATATAGACATATACTAAGATACCAATAATGTGTTTAATAATACATAGTGGTACTTTGGTATACGTATAACTGGTTTTTGGGCTTTGCTAGGAAGGAATTACTCTAAAGATTTGTGGCACCATATATTTGGTAAAGATTCTGACACACGTGAGTCGTATTCCAAATAAAAATTTTTAGTCCAAAAAGGTTTGTATCGTAATACATTATAATATAGACATATACCAAGATACCAATATGTGTTTATTAACACATAGTAGTACTTTGGTATATACGTCCATTTTCTATAATCATTAAAAGAAACAAGAAACTATCTAAAATATAGTCAAATTAATTATTAAAACTCTAATAATATGCTTATTTTATTGGAAAATTAAATGCATAGCCCAACTTGCGTATTTGTTTCATTCTCTGAAAAAGAACCTTTCATCAATAACGATTTTTAATATTTTGTGTCTAGCTATACTTTTGGAACTTAAACATTGTTCTAGATTCCACAGAGTTATTTTTGTTTGTTGCGATGACCACATAATAAAGAACTTATTATTAATGGAAGTTTACTGTTGACAGAAATACACATTCTTCTTAAAAGTAATATCGTTAGCGGAGAGGGGGAAAAACACACGTCTCGTCCATTTTCTACTTTCTTTTGTGAGTACTTATAATGACACTGTTGACATTATAAATTGAGCTTCGCCCAAGGGTGTAATTAGAGGGCAATGCAATTTATCATAGTTGGGGCACCGTATTTGACAAGTTATTTTTTCCGGATACTTACTTACAAATGACGCATCATAATTTCATGAAGAAAAACTTAATTTAAAAATTATTGACGTATCAATACAAAAATAATTTTTCTTAAAAAAACATACATGAAGAAAAAACTTAAATTCATATCTTCATTAAAAAGTGCAGAAAAATAATAAGATGCCCATATTTATTTTGTATTTTGGAGGCTAGAAAAATCGATTGTTAGTTCATTGAGCTTCTGAACTGGAAGACCTCAATTCGTAATTAGGTAGCTAAACTAAAGGGAAATATACTTTTTGGTATACGTCCACTTTATAATAAGTCTAATTTGATATATGCCTCGTTTTGGACTTAAAAAGTTCTGTTTGAATACGACTCACGTGTGACAAAATCTTTACCAAATAGATGGATGTCAAAAAAACTTGGCGAGTAATAGCATTCTAGAATCGTGTCTACATAAAAGATATACATAATAAATTTGCAGGGGTGGAAAGTTCTTCCATTGAATTCGAGAAGGAGGAGATTCAGACAAAGCTTCCAAATCCTGGGGATGTTTATTCCAAATTGGAATGGTACCAAAAGATTTGTAGTGTAGCAAGCCTCGCATAATGCACACTGGGTTACATTAAGTATTTTATATATTTGCAAGGTTGGGTGAATATTATTGGTCAAAATTATCATCATCAAAAAACAGCATTTATAGGGATCTTTAAAAAAGAACCATTCATTTTTTGAGCAGATTGCTATTAAAAGAAAACTATTAGGTAGATACTTCTGGCACTCGGTGCCACAGGCTTCGGGTTCGAGTGCCAGTTGTCCCCTCGCGTGGTTTTCGCGTTTTTTGACGACAAAAAGGCGTCTGAGTGTTATACGGCACTATGGATTATGGACAGATTCCTGATGGCCGAGTGATTAGCGTTTCGGGTTCGGACTACTGAGCTCCAACTATCTCAAAAGTTTTAAGCGTAGGTTTCGGGTCTAACAGGAGTGTGTACAGTGTTAGGGCGTAGGGCTGACAACCTACCACATAAATGAAAACTACTCCTGTCTCGAAATTTGCCAATAGAAAGAGGTCTTGGCCAACCATGAGGCTGTTGCGCCAGTGAAAAAAAGAAAAACTAAGGAGATATTAATCCCATTTTTTGAAAGAAGTAATGATTGCAAAAATGCTAGAATAGATGTTTTGAAAAATGAATCAAAGGTGTAATGCATTTCTATGTAGAATTATATTGTGCTATTTTTTTTTTTTTATAAAACGTACATTAAAACACTTTGCTGAAAAATATATTCAAATAAAAATTTTAATTAATTTTTTAGTTATTAAATGCGCAAAACGAAAATAAAAATCAGCAGAAAAATACAAAAATGATTAACTTCAAGTATAAAAATGTTTTCATTCTAGTGAAAGTTAAGGTACTTATTAATATCATTTAAATGTAGGCAACGTGTTCTGGAATGTAGAGTATCCTAACTTGAGCTAAAGTTTTCCTCAGACAAATATTATCATTGTAATTTACTAGGAAATATTGCATACTTTAATATCAAAGTGTATGTGAAATATTTATTTATTTCCTTATTAAAACGACATGTTAATACATGTTTGTTTAATTAAAAATGAAACAGTCATACAAAATAACCTAAAAAAATTTATTTAAAAATTGTTATAAGTACATTGCCTACTTTTGAAAAAGAAAAGTAGTTTTCCTACTTTTGAAAAAAATAAAGTAGATTGACTACTTTTGTAGAAAGAATATAGATTGTCTACTTTTGAAAAATTGAAAGTGGAATGACTACTTTTTGAAAAAAAGTAGATTGACTACTTTTTGAAAAAAAGAAAAGTAGATTGACTTCTTTTGAAAAAAAGAAAGTAGATTTTCCTACTTGAAGAAAGAATATAGATTGATTACTTTTGAAAAAAAAATGAAAGTAGGTTGACTACTTTTTGAAAAAGATAGAAAATGACTATTTTTGAAAAAGATAGCAGTTTGACTAGTTTTGAAAAAGAATGGGATTGACTACTTTTTAAAAATCCTACTTGGACATAAAACTAAAGATGAATATTTTAAAAACGATTATTTATTCATGTTTTTGCCAGTTAATGAATATACTGGGATAATAGTTTTAATAATTTGTGAGTTATGCGCATTGGTAAAATAACCATTAAAATAACCTAATTATCCTTTAATTGTTATATTTTCTCATTGCTTTCTGTAGATCTTTATTAACCGAAAAGATTTAAACGTCTTTTCAATTCATTCATTTTATATGTAATACTTATACTAATTTTTCTTAAGTTTTGTACTTTATGCCTACAGAGAAACTTAATATTTTTCTATTGTAATTTTTTATAATTTTGTAGCCCCTATAAATTTTGTTGAGCAGTATTTTGTAATCATCATCTTGAATTTAAACTCGTGCGAATTAAGAATAATAAATTAAAATTAAAATTAAAAATTTATCTTTTAGGGTGGGATTTTCGTATGGTATTTTATTTTTAATTACATTTTATAATAAAAAGATTTTAAGCAGCTGGAGCGTAGTTTTTAATGAACAAAAATTAAATTTAATAAACTTTGAAACTATCCAGTTGAATTTTATAGCAAATTTCGTAAGAATTTGTGATATAATTGATAAGGAGACCTTACAAAGTTTTCATTTTATGTAGTAAGATATGCTATTGATTTTCTACAGAATGTTGGGAAAAAAAAATTGCAGGCGTTGGATTAGAAATATAGGGCAGAGATATGAGGATTATATGGCTTGAAGACTAGGGTCATAAAAGATTAATAGATTTCTTGGCGAGACAAAATATAAATATTAATTAACACACCCACGAAGTATTTTTTTTTTTATTTGAAAATATCCTTATATATATTTTCTATACCATAAGAATAGAGTAAATAAGCTATTGTTTTGGATATTCTCGAAAATACTAGTTTAAACATAGTGAATATTTTAATAATATTGTCTGCGTTTTGATAAGATCTTTCCTAAAAAAAAATCTCTTACTTTTTTATAGTTTGTGTTTGACTAAGATCCTTTCGAAAAAAAGAAACAAAAAGTTTTAAATTCGGTACTGAATAAACTCTCCAAGTATGACTTTTGAAAAATAATCGAACTGTAAATTTGAGTTTTATATGTGTTAGCAAAGCGATTCTTCCTTGTAAAGAATGTGGAAAAGTCAAATAAGTTGACTTATTAAAAATAAATAGTTTTGAGAGGAAAGCTATTTTTCTATTCAATATTTTGTTCTAAATAAAAAAACATTTCTAAATTAAACAGTCTAGAGTAGATGGCTAAAAGGAATGGTTTTATAATATATTTTATACATTTATATTATGAAATATTTATTTAGCTTTTTTTTTTTTTGAATAAAAGAAAATGGTTTAAAAGCCTCTTTAATTTATCACACATGTTTTAATAGAAAAACCCTCTCGTCAGTGACATTTTTTTTTATTTTCATATATTTTTTTATTAAAATTTAATAAAAATGCTGTAAGATAATATGAAAAACTGAAAAACTAACATAAATATGAAATAAAGACATAAATATGAAAACATAATATGAAAAACATATAAAGACATAAATATGAAAAAAGAAATGACATAAATATTATTTTTTGATATTTATGTCTTACAGCTCTTTATTAAATTAGAATGAAATAAATATGACTGAAAGAAAATCTTTAATTTTTTTTTCGATGCAAAGCACATTATTTAATTTTCTATTAATTTAATGGCAAATTTTATTACATTTCTTTTATTGAAATGTAATAAAAGATCAGTAAAACGTATCTGAATATCGGTAATGAAATAAATATTACGAAAGAAAAAATCTATTGTAATATTTTGAAAAATATTTTGAATTTTTTTGATGCAAAGCACATTATTTAATAATATTATTTATTTTGTTTTTTATATCAATCTAGTATTGAATCAGAGAAAATAAGTTCATAAAATACAAAATATATGTCAAATTCCTTTTAATATGAAATATAGATTTCGGTATATATCTCATGTCAATTTATAATACAAGCAAGATTTAACGTCAATGTTTAATTGCACTTTTAATTATTTTAAATGGAAGGTTTAATTTATATTAAATTTTATTTTCATAAAGAAATATGAGAAGTACTTATGCTCCACATATATATTTTAAAACTAATTAACTAAAAGGATTTTCCTTAAAAATAATTTTTTTTTTCTGATTTATTTAATAGTGATGGAATATTTTCATTAGATGATGTTCCAAATATTAATAATAGAGATTGTTTGATTAGGAAATTAATCACAGAAATTTCAATTTTACTTTAGCTGAAAATTAATTTGTAATTATTTTTGTAACTAAATTCCAGTAAATATAGAGCTAACGAATTTCTAAAAGTTATCAGGAATTTTAGTGCTAAAAATAGAATAGTTTATCCCGTAGAAAGATTTTAATAGATAAAATAGAAAATATATCACCTACCCAATTGTGTATACTTTATAAAGAAAAAAATTGCATCGCGTTATGTGTAGCAATAATTGAACAAAATTTCAGATTATATTTTATTTTGCTGTTATCTGTTTTTCTGTTATTTTTTTTGTTATGTTTTTCTGTGTTATTTTTCTGTTATTCTGTTATCTATTCTGTTATATTTTATTTATTAGTAGTTTTTCTATTTTCTGTTATCTTAAATCAAATTGCAATCTGAAATTTTTTAATTAGGTTCAAAAAATTATGTACATTATATATATATATATATATATATATATATATATATATATTATATAATTTTAACTTATAGAAGCCTATTTTGCCCCCCAATTTAAAAGCCTATTTTGGGCTATTTTTCGTACAAAAATTGTTTCACAGTCATATATAGATTATCTCTAATTTATGACTAAGTTCACAATATATAAAATATTTAAGTTTGTCAAAATCCTTTTTAAAATGAAATGCAGATGTGTTTGATTTTTTACCTCATTTCAAAGTTATATTAAAAGCAAAATTTAATTGCATTTTATTTATTTTTTTGGGGGGAAGATTTAGTTTACATTACATTTAGTTGAATTTTTTACTTTTTTTTTTTTTTTTTTTTTACAAAATTTTCCACACACATTTATTCTAAAAAATATTTAGTTTAAAAGGAATTTTTATTGAAAAAATATTTTTCTCATTTATTTACTATACATATACATAGTTGTAGAAATTTCCATTAATTGCAAAATTTCATTTTCAACAGGAAGGACTAATATTAGGCAGTCCATTTGGAGTACATGTACATGGAGTAGATTTGGTGGAACAATTCACTAGTTTGAAAAAAATTCCCAATTTTTATTTATTAGAAAATCCCAAAATAAAAACAATATATATTTTTTATTATTTTACGCTGTACTAGTGTGGGTAAGGACTCCGCTTTGGCCGCCAGATTGTAAATGGATAATGTTGGGTTGAGATACCTGAGGCACAGGTTGGAGAAATCACAGTTTTATTTCCAACCGCACAAACACCATACATATACAATTTAACAAACAATAGTTAACATTTAAAATAAAATCATATAATTATAGCTTAGTGTACTCCATTTTGAGCCAGGACCGCACGGAAATGCAGAGTTGCACTAAATATACTTCCTCTCAAGTGAATCTGTAAGTCAAATAATACGCAGGGTTGTGCTAAATATACTTTCTCTAGGGGCGTTAGACTAGAAACCAATTAAATTTTTCTCAGCGGGAGCGCAGGGATATGTTTGACTTCCTCTCAGGTGAGAGTCTCGAGGCCTATTGAGCATTTCTTCTGAACGCCACTCTTTCCAGTGTGTAGGAGGAAGCATGGTTATAACGTACAAAAAGTTTTTTTTATCTACGGTTTATTAATATTTTTGCCTCAAAATTATATACAGGGTATTCACATAGATTAATTTATCCTCTTAAACTAGATCGATAATTCGAATTACCTTTTTTGCCTCTTAAGAACTTCTTCCTAGATAAACACAGCAAACCTTATCAAATTGTTTTAGTTTTTTTTGTATCGGAAAAACTAATAGTGTAACTGCGCTTCCTCCTACGCACTGCAAGAGCGCCTCCTTCGGCGTTCAGAAGAAATGGTCAGTAGGTCTTCAGACACTCACCCGTGAGGAGGTACAGCGCAATCGGCGCTACAGCTCGGAGACGTTTAGTTTGCAATCTCTTATCCCGAGAGGAAATATATTTGACGCCACCTGCGTATAATTTGGTCTACAGACTCTCACCGGGAGAGGAAGTATCTTTCGCAAATTCAGTGTGTACCTGAGTATCTGTATTATATGTCTTTAAATGTGTTAAATATTGTCTAAATTTAATTGTATGTGGTGTTTGTGTGTAAATAAAGCTGTGTGTTCTCAAATCTTCTTCTCTCAAATTCTTTGTTCTCTGTAGAATGAAGTAGTATGTTTAAATTTGGTTGTATTTATGTTTCAAATTTATTTGAGAGTTTTAATTTTTTTTTGACTTTATGAATATTTGGTTTATTAGCCACTGCATATATGATTTTATGTAAAAATATTACTTCATCAGGAATGAGTTACATATATCGATATACTTATTCGCATACAAGATAATTTGGCAATACATATTCCTTAAAAAAATTTATTTAACAAAATTGCAGCACATACGGTTGTTATACATTATTTTCCATTAAAAATATTTCAGGTGACGCAAATACTTGAAAAATTAAAAATTTCACTGTTTTCATATATTTAAATAAAAAAAAAAAAAAAAAGGGGATACTTTACCATACAGAATCGAAATACAACTTTAATAGCAGATTATGTTTTACTCTCTAAACATAAAAGATAATGCAAACAGTCGTTTCTATTTCAAAAGACTAAAACGTTGAACAAAATATTGTAAAATAAAAAAAGAAAAATATGGATCGGATCACAATAAGACGATTTTAGAAGGAAATAAAACGTTTGAAAATATTTTGAGAGGAAATTGAGAAGACCATAGAGAAGAAAGAAAAAAAATATCAAACAGTTAAGACAGTTTACGTCAAATAATAAAGTAGTTTGTCTTTTTTGACCTTAAGGAAAATATTGTAAGGAATTATATTTTGAAGTATATTTATGACATTGAAAGTAACCTTTTTCTTTTAAAGTATTACAAAAAAAATGTTTGTAACCGAGGCGTAGTCCGACCACTGATTGTGAGGATAAATAAACACCCGGTTTAAAGCAGGAAATAAAAGAATCGATTAAATGTTAGGAATACTAGTCAGGTATACTTAGCGCAAAGTAATTTTAAAAGAAAAAAATGTTTAATAGTTATTGTACAATTTGTTCAACTATTTTTCTTTTGAAATTATGCAATTAAAACATTACGGATTCACATTACTTTTAAACGGATTCAGTAAATCTGATTTTACATTTTCTTACCAAAAAATGTTTGAAGGGTTAATGTATTCAAAATATGAATATTACGAAACAAAAATTTTTATTTTGTAAGCAAATTTGTCGCTAATTTTAAAAGTTTTAATTCATATATTATTCACATTTAAAATAAATTTTTAAGATACTGTCAAATTGTCCGATTTTTTCTTCTTTTTTTAACTATTGTTAAATGCAAGTTAAAAAAAGCGTGGACAAAAATTGTTTGCCCTATCAAATACACAATAAAATCTTTTAAAGGAAATTATTTAAGCTTATGTATAAATTCAATAAATAAAAATTATATTTATTAATTCAAATCTTTATAATTCAGAAAATGTTTGGAAGCGGCAATTAAATAATTCTTTCCGACATGTTAAAACAAATGATACAGAAAGTTTTAAAACTTATTAAGAAAATTTTGTTTGCTATTTAATCATAATTATCGCTTTAACAATTCGGAAATTGTTTCTAAACTATTTTACCATAATTGAGCTTATCTTTCTTCACTAACATTTAAGGAGGGAAAAAAAACAAAACACGAAAAGATTAATTTACACGATGTTGTTAAACAACGGCTCATTTGCGTTCCAATACATTTTTTCTGAAGTTATGCCTTTGTTTAGCGTTTTGCATCTTCTAATAGATAATTTGGAATCTTTTTAACTATCAGGAATAAATTAAGGAATTTGAAAAATGTTAGCAGTTTCCGGAAAGCTTAAATTATCTCTTCTTGCAGGAGAAGAAGAACCTATTAAAATTATCTTTGTTAAAGGAACACAAAATTAATATAACGGGCAAAGTAATTTAATATGAGTAAGATAGTAATCAAAGTATGGAATACTAAACCTTTGAAACTTATACATAACGATAAAAAAAAATATAAAATGGAATTCTGATATAGACAATGTGTTGGAATATCTGTTCTATTTTTTAAAGCCTTATCGAACTATAGGTATCTAATCCTCAGTGTCCTGCAGTGATGGACGGACATCCAATGAGTAATCTATTCATGGAGGGTTTGGTTTGTCGCTCTACGATCATTGTTTGCCCTTCAGGCTAATTGGACCGGGACCTACAATTTAACGCGGATTCCGAACTACTCACAAACATCCATGTCACCTTCAGGATTCGAACCCAAAGCCTTTGGTACCAAGGTCAGAGCACTAGCCAATTGGTCATCAGGCCGCTCCTCTAAGCAAGAGAGATTGTAAACTAAACGTTTCTCAGCAGGAGCGCAGGTTGCGCTGTACTTCCACCCGGGTGAGAGTCTCGAGGTTTACTGACCATTTCTCTTGAATGCTACAGGGGGTGCTCTTGAAGTGCATGGGATGCCCGATTATAATATATAATAACTATCATTAATATATATCATTCGAAATGTACTAACTATCATTAAGAATCGCTATACTTCTCTTCTGAATCAAACAAAACTTTAAAATTTGTTGATCAGTAATATCCGCTGGTTTAGTATAAATGAGAAAATATTAAATGGAGTAATTCTAAATAATTGTGATCTTTGTTCAATTCTTTCTATTAGCTCACACTCTCCCTATATATATCTTGTTCAAATTTTCAATCGTTCATAAAATACTTTTTATTCATCCACTCAAGTTCAAATGCATTTTTTTGAACTTGCAGTGGATGACACTGGATGTTAATACAATTTTTTTTTCAAATATTAATTCATTAATTAAATTAAATTAATTAATTTTAGCTTTTTTTTTACATTTAAGTTGCATGTATCTACCAATAGATGACGCCCGAAGTAACAGCAAAATTTCAACTTTATTTGTAAAGGACTTTTCTGCAATATAGTAAAAAAAAAAAAAAAGTAGGAATTTACTTAAATTTTTTTTTTTATATTACTTGTTTTTTTATTATTGTCTCTCTTATTTTTTAATTTCCGGAAATATTGAAGATTAAAGGGCAAGAGACCCCCTTCCCCCTACCAAACTTTCGTAAATAATTGTATTTCCTGCAATTCGATTTTATCAGCTGAAATGTCTACAGACTTCACAAAAATAATGAATGATCATGGATAAAGTTGAAAAATATATTATACCTGCACTTATTATGGAGAAGATGTTCAGCAAAAGACTATGAAATGAATTATTCGATTTCAGTAACTTATTCCAAATTCCATATATATAGAATGGAACGAGACAGAATAAATATTTTGAAAACATGTTAGGCAGAATTTTCTATTCGAACAGAACTATCAAATTCTTGAAGGAAGTAAATTGAAAGCACCAAAGTAATCCGACCCACCAAGTATGCATTTATATTCTGGTGGTTTTTTTTTATATAGAGACGTAAGATTTAAGGATGATCCTGCAGTGTTAGAATGTTCTTTGTGCAAATACATAAGGAAGGGTAAAAAAATGGGTATCAATAAAACATTTTTCGATTATGGTCAGTGAGGAAGTAGAAAAGTTCTCCATTTTATAAAACAAATTTAATCTTCTATTGTATTTCGATATTCTTTCCATTTGTGATAAGTAAAATATTTGAACAATATTCAATGTCTATATAATTTTTGTGGATTTAAATTTCTATGCATTTAAGTATTATACAATAAAATAACATTTAAATAGAATACTTTTAAATAAAAGATCCAAAATTAAATTAAATTTAAAATAAGCAGATGTAAATCAATAGTATTACATTAAGTAATTTCTGAAGTCTCGTATGAGTTTTCGTAAAAAATCTCTTTTACTATGGAGCACAATTTCAATGTTAAAAAAATAGTCATTAAAGGATTTATGAAATAAATACTTACTCTTTATATTTAAGACGTTGCGATCAATGTAGATAATATTTCTTATAAATATTTCAGTATTTGAAAGCTGTCTATGTTGACTTATGGGGGAGGGAGCTTATGATTCTGTCTGGAGAGAAAAGCTCTACCAGAAGTTCCTGATTATTCGTATTACATCAAAATTATTTGATTAGATTAAGTCTTTTACAATTCAGAGGACCTGCAGGATTAAGTTTGGAGATTACTTGTCCAAATGTTTAAATCTACAAACCAGTCACCAAGGAGCAGTTAGTAGTTGCACCTTGTTTAATATCTATGTTAGTGATCTTGTTTCATTCTTTGATACTTGGTATTAAATGTCTACTATTTGCTAGTGATTTGGAAATCTTGATCCAGGCACCAAAACGTTGTGCAAAAACTCTTAATAAAAGTCAATTAAATAACGCTCTACAAGTGCTCTAAAATTGGTGTGAAGAAAATAACATGAATATAAATTTAGGAAAGGCAGCTTCACAATCTTTCTGCAATGCATAAAACTTTTTGCCCAGTGCTAAAGAACCAAGATATTCTGATTGCCAACATGAATAACTTTACTTATCTAGGAGAGATTTTTGATAACTATTTAAATTGGAGGTTTCATGGTTTGACAGTATACAGTACGTATTTCAAATAGGCTTAGTATATTTAAGCGTTTAACAGGATGTCATTGGGGCGTGCTCGGTCCACCTAAACACTACATTTAATACCTATATCCTGCCTTTAATTACGTATTGTTGTGAAGTTCTCATCACAGACCCAAAATTTACGACAAACAGACTTGAAGCATTTCAAAATCCAGCTCTTCGACTGATTACAGGAGCTGTAAAACCCAACCCATCGACGAGATGTTATTGTCGACAGGAAATAAAACCCTTCCAAGATACTATGAAAATGAGGGCTTTGATTCTCTATGAAAAGCTATTGCGAATAGAGGATCCATATTGGAGGGATTATGTAGTCAAGCCAAGGCAATATGGCATTATTCAAAAGTTCTGGACATAAAGAAAGATATTGCGATTCTGGGGGGACATACAGCCACTCTTGATAATCAGAAATCTTTTGGAAGAGAATAGTGTCGATGTAAGGCTCGATCTAGTGGAAATAAGACTACTAAGAAGTCTACGTAGTATATTATGAGACTAAATAGACCAGATAATTATAAGCCCTGGTTAAGTTAATAAGTAAAAAACAATATTTCCATTATAACTATGTACATACATTAAGTCAAATTCAAATTATTGTACAATATTCTCAAGACAATGAAATGATTTATTGCAATAGCCACTCGAAACAATATTCTTAATACAATGGGTCTTATACATTGCTTTCTAAATAACAAAACAAAATATTTCAGTATGCAATTGTTACAGAAATTATATAATAAGAGAGAAGTTGCACATGTAATAAGAGAGATGTTATATATAATAAGAGAGATGTTGCACCAAGTGTTTTGAAATGTCTCGCCTTGGAGACAATTGCGGTCAAATATCCTCCTACTGATTAACTGCATATTTTTACTGAAAGTTCTCTGCTTAACTGCCACTTAAATGTAGTGGCTGTATGTTTTCGGATCTTTTTCTTTTTACGCCCCTACTGGCTACATTGGCGCCTCCTTCGATGGTGAAGTAGTATCCAAATGTATAACCCTAAAAAATTATTAACTATCCAAGTTTGAATGGGCAGTCCTTCTTTCAGATTCTCAAGCAGCCATCGAATTAATTAGCTCTGTTGAATACCCATTGACACCCGAGATTTTGCAATGCCAAGAATTGTTGAGAACTCTCATCTTAAAGGGGAAACAAATCGTTCTTCAGTTGGTGCCTGACCATTGTGGTCTTTGGGGCAATGAACGAGCGGTCTTCCTTGCAAAAAAAAGAGGTGCCAGCTTACTACAACATCCTAATACATCTATTCTTATTGGAGGATTAAACTGTTTTTAAAACTTTTATTTATAATTAATTTCTTGCAGAAATTTCAAACTCGTACAGCCCTACAAAAATTGGTGGAGGGTAAGCACTTCTCTTATTCCCGATAAACCAAGACTCAAAGCAGTGGTGACCTTTCACCTGTCTACAGGACACGATTGCCTTGTTGGCCAACTTCACAGCATAGGCATTTCAACCGATCCTATTTGAAAAACTTTTCGACTCTGGAGAAGTAATTGACAGAGACCATCTGTTCTGATGTGGGGCCCTTCGTGGACCTACAGAGGAGTCGAGATATTGGGAAGCAAGATCGCTTATTAGGTAAAAACTCTGGTTTTCTTTTTGTTCTTAGTTCTTAATAGAAAAGTAGCACTAAGAAAAATAGAACTATGTAACTTTTCGCCTGGCCATTGAAAATAAACATTCACAAGTAAACAACTTTAAATCATTTCAATATAGGAATAAATGGACTTTTGTTTTTGGAACTGGTATGACTCAAAACAGAAAGTTAAAATTTTTTTTTTTTAAACTAAATAATTCGTCCTTTTTTTTTAACATCTTTTTTTTTAACAGATTAACCATATTAGCATAAACAATGTTATTTAAAAAAATAACAATGCATTGGATTGTTTATTTTTATAAACATTGGGTTAATTTTTGAAATGAAATTGATGCTTTTAATCATTTGAAATGAAAGTTATTACATTTAATTGTCATAAGTGATTTTGTTTGCTTTAGGAAAAATAAATTTTGTTTCTCTGTTTTGATAACGATTCAATACACATTTTAATTAGGAATTTGAATTTAAAGCAAAATGTAAAAGACAATATAAATGCTTATTTTGCAGTTTTCACATTCGTTAAAATTTCTATACAATTTTCATGTACGGAGTGTTTAAAATGATAACAAATATTGAAATTTTATATTTGTACAAAATGTAAAATAAATATGTATGCAACAATAAAACATTTAAATTCTAAAATAACAAATAAATTTATACAATTATTATGAGGAAATAAATGTTCTATCGAAACTCTAAATTTATTGTGAATATTATGAGGGCCTGAATGGCCGAGTGGCTAGCGCTCTGGCGCTTGGTACTGCAGGTTTCGGGTTCGAGTCCCGGCGGTGCCATGGTTGTTTGTAGTGGTTCGGAATCCACTTTAAAAGTAGGTCCCGGTCCTAATAGGATCGTAGAGCGTTGCGGGGCATTGTTACTCCGCGCCCGTGGCTTATCTTCAAGTTACACGCTCCCCTGGGTCATGCAAAGTGAGTACGTCTCTGCAGCACTTGTCTTAAGGCATCTAAAGACCAAGCTGTCTGTGTTTGCCAGCTGCATTAGAGAAAAAAAAATTGTGAATATTATCAGTATTGTTTGAGAAAAGCATGAAATAATTATGATTAAGTGGAGTTAATTATTTATTTATTTTGATGTATACAAAGCTATCAAGGTAGTAAATAATTTCAGTGGAAAAACAAAAGCCATTTTACTTTTTAAGTTAATTAATCAGAAAAAAATATTATTTTGATTATAATGAGAATATTTTTATGCAAGGCATTTAATATATCATCTTGAAGGCTTAAAAAATTAAAAACTCTTAAATATTAAAAAAATATCAAATGATCTAAATTAATCTCATTATTATTAATAATTCACAAGAAATTTATGTAAGGATTGAATACTTCATGAGTGGAGTAAAGATTACGAGTAAAAATAATTATTATTATGTATAAAATAATTATTAATAATTATTTTATACATAATTAAAAAAATAATTATTAATAATTATTAATAATTAAAAAAGTAAAAATAATTATTAATAATTATTATCATGTTATCCTCCATAACATGCACAAGCTTATAATAGACTACAGGGACCAGTTAATCATAAGACTGCTAAGGAGTCTATGTAGTATATTATGAGACTAAAGGGACCATATAGTTATAAGCCATGGGTAAGACAATAAGTAAAAAACAATATTTCCATTATAAATATGTAATATAATCAAGACAATATTATCAAGACAATAAAATGATTTATTGTAGTAGCTACTTGAAACAACATTCTTAATACAATGGTTATTATACATTGCTTTCTAAATAATAATAAATTTTTTTTTTATTATGCAATTGTTACAGAAGTTATTTGCATAAAAACTCAGAATTTCGCTACGAATTTATATTTGTCGCTGTTTATACGTATTGCTGTACAAATTTATACTTATTAATATTTTTGCAATGGGACCTGAAGGGCCGAGGGGCTGGCGCTCGGTACCACAGGTTCCAGGTTCGATTCCGGTGGTGCCATGGATGTTTGTAGTGGTTAGGAATCCACTTTAAGCCGTAGGTCCCGGTCTAACAGGATCGTTGAGCGTTGCGGGGGATTGCATTGAAAATCACACTGATCAGAATTACACAAAATCTGACAGTGCATTCTGGGAAGGCTAAATGTGATTTCTAAATCTTAAGGTCAGCCTGCACTATACCTCCATTTAGCAAACAATCATTTTTACTGAAACACCAGATGAAGAAAGAGCAGAGGTATCGAATACTAAACTCAATTTAGTTGTACTACTTTCTTGTTTGTAAACATCATGATGGGGCATTATATATCTGGGAATTTCAATCAGAGTCTGCACTTGTTCAATGTGTCCTAACGTTTCATATTAATTAATTCATGATACAACTTGGACATCTCAGGATTCTTGTCTAACCTGGTCCAAATCATTTAGCCTTCCTCTGTGAGGAATTACAAATAAAACAAGATGTTCAACAAGGTCGAGTGACTACATATCTACCCTCTTTATCTCGACTATGTGTTTTCAAAAGATGACCCCACATTCCAATTATTTTGTATTTTAGGAGATTCTGCAAGATCTTTGATTTCCCAAAAGATTTCACCAACGGATTTAAGTGTTTAATTTTAATTAAACCACATTAAATAGTAATTTCTGAATTAGAACCAAATACAAAACCAGTAGCATTGTATCCAAATAAAGAATTTTTAAAAAATTAGCTTCGAATTTGACCAACTTTCAGTAATTTATAAAAACACTCGACGCATAACAAGACATCTATTTTCTGCTGTTTATTGGAGCAAGAATCCGCCAATTTAATATTTCGAGGAAGTTGTGACTCTGCAAAACTGAAATAACATCTCTGGCACTACATCATTAACTTTGGGCGCAACAATGAATTAGTTTTCCCATTATAATGTTGCTTATTTGATATCTCAGCAGTAAGTTTCGAATTTACCAATAAATCCACCTCACTTAAACATGAAATGTATCCATTTCACCTTGTCCTTATTTTGATCTTGTCAATGAACTCGCAACTAACTATGCAATAATGAACGTTATATCTAATACTGACCTGCAGGAATAAAGTTTCCATAATAGTCTTTAACATAAATAACCACAGTAAGATAGTAGCACAGTTTTTGAATTGATCAGCGAGTTGGTAAAAGATGTTTCAACATATTCCAATTAAATTATTCGATCACATTTGAAGATACTTCAAAACATTTGGCATCTGCGTTGGGCTCTGAATTCTCAAGGGAAAGGGAATCAAAATTATCAATTGTATGGGTAAAATTGACGCGAAACGTTTCTATTTGCAAAAATTATTGATCGCGTTTATTGGAATATCTTTCTTCAAGACGATCACAAACAATTTAATAGGTACCTTAAAAATCGTTTTTGGCTGAATAATTCTCGTCGTTTCCCTGAAAGGACAGCTTTGAGATACACTGTTGTATATACTTGACTTAAAAGATCTCTAAAGAATAGCAAATCTTGTATGCTTTTGCACTGAGCGATGTCAGGTTGAATTTAAGTAAATTTATACCTTTGTCAAGAGTACTTTAAAATTTTGAACTACTTGCATCTTTTTATCATTAAGTGTTGACGTTTGCTGTTTAATTCATAAAGCATCAATATTCTTTTGAAAGTTGTAGTCATATACTTATCAAAATCCTTTTCTATAATAAAATATATTTTTATTAAAAATATCTAACTGTACATTATCAAATTTTAGACATTCTCGAAAATCTCAAGATGAATTGAATGTATTTTTTTATATCAGAAATTGCTTTAGTTATATTTTTTAATTAGTTCTGATTATAGTTATATATTTTTTTAATAATACGTATATTATTAATAATGCATCTATATTTAATATTACATTAATAATACTGAGAAATAAATAAATAAACACTAACCTATTTTTTGTAGTAATTCACCTTCAATGACGATCGAGAACTCTGCAACTTAAGAATTTTAAGCACAAGACCCAACTGGAGTTTAATAGTAAAACCAATCATGCACTACAAATAATTTACCAGCGACTAAGCCTTTATGAATTACTTAATACAATAATTCATAGATTCTGATGCCCTCCAGGTGAGAGGATCACAAATATTATGTATAATTATTCTAAAAACGAAAACAACTTAATGGATTGTAATAAAAACTTACTAACTTACAACGGCAAACAAAAACATTTTCTTAAACAAGTGAAACGGATGGCCCTCAAAACATCTGCACAAATTTTAAACAACCAAAATTTGTTCTCAAAGGAGAACAACAAAAATGCTCTAAGCAACTCTTAAGTTACAGTTCCTCTTTCTACCTCTTAAGTAGCTTTAAGTGTAAGATCTTTTAATGGAGCTACACCTCTTCATTTTACTTCACGAGATAAGACTGACGATGGCGCAGAACAATAAATATCTCGTCGTTAACAATTCTAAAAACAATAAAATTCGAAATTTAAAAAATAATTGCTTAATTAAAAAATCCAGTTTCTTTCGTTGAGGCTCTCAATTATTGGTAACAGTAAACTATAATCGTTCAGTGGCATAATTGGAAATCTATTTTATACTCTAGAAGAAAAAAAGAAACGATAAATGTTCTTGTATAGTGGATTTTTTTATTATAGTGGATTTTAAAATAATTTTTTTAAAGACATCTACCATGTATAATCTTATGTTTTTAATTAAAGTTGTGGAATTATCATTTCTCCAAAATAAATCAAAATCTAGATTAAGAGGGTTCAAAGAAAAGCTTTATTATAATAGAGAGTTAAATCATTGACAAATAATTCCTGTTTATATTTAATGTTTGCCAGGTGCCATATATTAAAATTTTTGGTAATTATTTGGAGATATATAATACGTTTACTAATTAAATATTTTATTTTCAATTAAGAAATAAAAACCTTGACAATACTTGAAGTTTGAAAAATAAATTAGAATATTCCAACGTTGAAAAATATTCATGAAAAATTATAAAATGTACATTTCGAATTTAGCAGTTTTAGTGATATTTACAGAAGAACATTATTATAAACCATTGATTTATTCAATATTAAATAAACAATATATGTAACCATGCTTCCTCCTATGCACTGACAAGAGCGCCCCTGTGACGTTCAGGGAAATGGTCAGTAGACTTCGAAACTCACCTGAAAGGAAGTACAACATATGTAAGTACTGCATATGCCTGCCACTCAGAAACGTATAGTTTGTAATCTCTTAACTCGAGACGAAATATATTCAACGCAACCCTTCTGATAGCTGGCCTACAGACTCTCACCCGGAGTGAAAATATATTTTGCGCCTCCAGCGCATACCTGAGTGTCTTTATTTTCGGCTTAGAAGTGGAATCCTTCCACGAATCTATAATTATATGCCTTTAAATGTATTAAATATTGTATGTGTGGGGTGTTTGTGCATGTCAATAAAGCTGTGTGCTCTCAAACCTGTGTCTCATGTCTCAACCCAACCACACCCAGTTAAAATGCATGAGCAAAATGCCAGCAAAATGAGTAAAAGCATTTTTATAAATAACGTGTCTTTCCGATGATATTTAAAAAATTGCAGTATTTAGAGTAATAAAAAGTCTTGTGAATATTTAATTAATAAAGGAATACTATTTTATTGAATTATTATGCAAGTAAATCGTCATTAAAACGTATTTACTGTTATGGACATTTAATTTAATGCATGTGTTTTAAAACAAAAAACAGATATTTTCAGTATAATTATGATAATATAATTATTAATTATTTATTATTATTTTAGGGAATTTAGATAATACAATATATATAATTAAATAAAGCAAGCATCTTTATAAATAAAAGTGCCTTTTTTGATGATATTTCAATAGAAAAAGGCAATATCTATAGTAATAAGAAAATTTTCTGAATTAATAAATTAATACTATTTCGTTGGATTATTTTGTAAGTAAATCTTCATTAAAACGTATTGATCAGTACAGACATTTAATTTAATGCATGAATTTTAAAAACCAAAAAAACAGATATTTTCAGTGAAGTTACGATAACATAACTATGTGACAATAAAAATATTATACATTAAATTTTAACCAAAAGTAACGCCTTTTATAGTAATTTAACCGACTTCATATTAAAAGCAACATTTCAATGAAATTTTAAGGCAAGCTTTCCCTTTGTTTTCACTCAACAAAATATAATTTATTAAAAAATGTCTTTATGTTTGCACAAAAATTGTTATTGTTCAAATTTCTGCAGCACATATTCATAATTCTTTTGTTTACAAAAAATAAATAAACTTGGAAATATTATCTATTTTATGTGAAGTAAAAAAGCACTTTTATCATAAAAGTATTTTAGAGCAGCAAAGAATATTTGATTTCAATATTTCTGCCCAAACGTGACTTCAAAACACAATTTTGATAACATTTTATCTGAAACGGAAGTGTTTACTTTCTGCGTAACGCATGACATTTTCATGGATAATGTAGTAGAATCCGGCAGAATATTTTCAACACCCACTTTCTCTCAAGAATAAGAAGATGGGGAAAATGTCTCTGTATTCAATTCTTTTTCACTCAGATTTTACATAAAAGAGGACACATTATGAAATCCTTTCAGGAAAATTCGGAATTTTTATTTCCTCTGTATAAAAATGTATCTGAGGGATGGTTACTTGAAAATACAGCATTTTTTTTTTTTGGAAAAAGTAAAAAATTGAATTTCACGTTAAAGAATTTATTTGTTCCAGTAACATGTTTTCAGTAACTTACAAGAATTACTTAATCAAATTTATGAATTCCTTTTGAAAGTTAGTTAAAAAGAGCTTTTGTCAGTATTAAAATCTTATTTAGTAATAAATAAACCCTATTTCAATAATATAATATTAATTAATTAAATATCATTGTATGGATATAAGAAGTGTATAAAAGAATAATGGGTTTTGGGAAACCTTGCACTATTAGTAATTATTAATTTTTTCAAGCCAAGAAATGTGTGAGTAATTTGTTCAGTTTCAGTTTTTGTTTTTTAATTGTTCAATTTTTTTCCAAGTTATTAAAGAGTAATCTGACTAATGATGGGCCAAGGTCGTCTGCCTACTGCCCATGGTTTGGGCCAAGGTCAGTGCCGTCTGCCTACTGACAGATTACAAGACATGAGATTCTAACAGCCCATGATGGGCCATGACCGTTTGCCTACTGGCAGATTCCGAGACACGAGATGTTTAACAACCCATGGTGGATCAGTGCCGCCCATCTGCCTACTGACAGATTTTAGCAACCCAGATCTGAAGACAGGAGAGGTCCAACAGCCCATGGTGGGCCAAGCCCATCTGCCTACTGGCAGATTCCGAGACACGAGATGTTTAGCAACCCATGGTGGATCAGTGCCGTCTGCCTACTGACAGATTCTGAGACAGGAGAGGTCCAACAGCCCATGGTGGGCCAAGCCCATCTGCCTACTGGCAGATTCCGAGACACGAGATGTTTAGCAACCCATGGTGGATCAGTGCCGTCTGCCTACTGACAGATTACAAGACATGAGATTCTAACAGCCCATGATGGGCCATGACCGTTTGCCTACTGGCAGATTCCGAGACACGAGATGTTTAACAACCCATGGTGGATCAGTGCCGTCTTCCTACTGACAGATTAGAGACAGGAGATTCTAACAGCCCATGGTGGGCCAAGCCCATCTGCCTACTGGCAGATTCCGAGACACGAGATGTTTAGCAACCCATGGTGGATCAGTGCCGTCTGCCTACTGACAGATTCTGAAGACAGGAGAGGTCCAACAGCCCATGATGGGCCAAGCCCATCTGCCTACTGGCAGATTCCGAGACACGAGATGTTTAGCAACCCATGGTGGATCAGTGCCGTCTGCCTACTGACAGATTAAAGACATGAGATTCTAACAGCCCATGATGGGCCATGACCGTTTGCCTACTGGCAGATTCCGAGACATGAGATGTTTAGCAACCCATGGTGGATCAGTGCCGTCTTCCTACTGACAGATTAGAAGACAGGAGAGGTCCAACAGCCCATGATGGGCCAAGCCCGTCTGCCTACTGGCAGATTCCGAGACACGAGATGTTTAGCAACCCATGGTGGATCAGTGCCGTCTGCCTACTGGACTACTGAGACAGATTCCAACAGACATCTGCCTACTGAGATTCCGAACAGCCCATGGTGGGTGCCGTTTTTCTACTGACAGATTCTGAGACAGGAGAGGTCCAACAGCCCATGGTGGGCCAAGCCCATCTGCCTACTGGCAGATTCCGAGACACGAGATGTTTAGCAACCCATGGTGGATCAGTGCCGTCTGCCTACTGACAGATTAGAAGACATGAGATTCTAACAGCCCATGATGGGCCAAGACCATTTGCCTACTGGCAGATTCCGAGACACGAGATGTTTAGCAACCCATGGTGGATCAGTGCCGTCTGCCTACTGACAGATTCTGAGACAGGAGAGGTCCAACAGCCCATGGTGGGCCAAGCCCATCTGCCTACTGGCAGATTCCGAGACACGAGATGTTTAGCAACCCATGGTGGATCAGTGCCGTCTTCCTACTGACAGATTAGAAGACAGGAGATTCTAACAGCCCATGATGGGCCAAGACCATTTGCCTACTGGCAGATTCCGAGACACGAGATGTTTAGCAACCCATGGTGGATCAGTGCCGTCTTCCTACTGACAGATTACAAGACATGAGATTCTAACAGCCCATGATGGGCCATGACCGTTTGCCTACTGGCAGATTCCGAGACACGAGATGTTTAGCAACCCATGGTGGATCAGTGCCCATGTCTCCTACCTGGCACTGACAGATTAGAAGACATGAGATTCCAACAGCCCATGGTGGGCCATGACCATTTGCCTACTGGCAGATTCCGAGACATGAGATGTTTAGCAACCCATGGTGGATCAGTGCCGTCTGCCTACTGACAGATTAGAAGACATGAGATTCTAACAGCCCATGATGGGCCATGACCGTTTGCCTACTGGCAGATTCCGAGACACGAGATGTTTAGCAACCCATGGTGGATCAGTGCCGTCTGCCTACTGACAGATTAGAAGACATGAGAGGTCCAACAGCCCATGATGGGCCAAGCCCATCTGCCTACTGGCAGATTCCGAGACACGAGATGTTTAGCAACCCATGGTGGAACAGTGCTGTCTGCCTACTGACAGATTCTGAGACAGGAGAGGTCCAACAGCCCATGAAGTGGATCAAGACCTCTTGCCTACTGGCATATTCCGGAGACATACGAGATGTTTAGCAACCCATGGTGGATCAGTGCCGTCCTCCTGACAGATTCTGAGACTCCAACAGTCCATGGTGGGGCCGGGACTGCCTACTGGCAGTTTAAACGTAGATGTTTAAACCCTATGGCAAACATCCCTGTCACTGCGTACCGCAGATTCGAACAGGATGTTTAGCAACCCATGGTGGATCCAAAACCTGTGGCATTGAGTGCTACTGCCACTATCAGGACAGATTCTGAGACAGGAGCCCCATGGTGGGCCAAAAGTATAATCATGCACAATGATTATAATACTGACAGATTACAACAATGGAATGAGGGCCATGCAATTATTTTATTATACACGAGATGTTTAAACCCATTGGATTAAAAAAAAAGTTTACTGACAGATTAATGTTGAACAAATCATAGCCCATGGTGGGCCAAGCCCATTTACTCATTTCCGAAAATTTACATGTTTACCCATGGTGGAAGCCTATTTGTTGCTCGACAAAATAACACCCATGGTGGGCCAAGCTCTGCCTCACTGGCAGATTACGAAACTAGAGTTTAGAAACCCATGGTGGATTAATGCAAGTTGAAAATGAAGATTCTGAACAGAGGGCTAGGTCACTACTTCCTTACAAGATGACATCTATTTTTGACTTTCATTCTCCAAATAATGACATTAATTAAACACAATTCAAATTATTAGGCAATAGCTGTTTAAAATGGTGGATAAATTACTTATCAACACAGACTGAGACATCCAACAGCCCATTACGAA
Source organism: Caerostris extrusa (assembly GCA_021605095.1). NCBI lineage: Eukaryota > Metazoa > Arthropoda > Arachnida > Araneae > Araneidae > Caerostris > Caerostris extrusa. The sequence goes on along the minus strand of BPLR01008180.1, from coordinate 8,294 downwards.
TTATCTTAAAATTCCGAACGAGATGTTTAGCAACCCATGGTGGATCAGTGCCGTCTTACAAAGATTCTGAGACAGGAGAGGTCCAACAGCCCATGGTGGGCTAAGCCCATCTGCCTACTGGCAGATTCCCGAGACACGAGATGTTTAGCAACCCATGGTGGATCAGCAACGCTTTGGCAAGATAAAGTAGATTTTGACAAACAACTACCCATGGTACTTTGTTTAAAGTAGATGTACAAACACTACAAACTTTTCTAACACCTCCGGTGCTCGAACCCCAAAACCTGTAATTGAGTTGCAATGACTCGGCCATCAGAAGCAGGCTTAAAAGTGTAAATGCACAATGATTATAATAATGCTTTTAACAATATAAAAATAAGCGTGGCAATTATTTTATTATAAAATTATAAATTTTAATTAAAAAGTTTTAATTAATGTTGAACAAATCATATTTTTAATATTTTTATTTCAAAATTTACATTATTTACTATCAAGCCCGCATTTGTTGCTCGTATAAAATAAGTACTAATAGTAGAAACAGCATTACTACTGTATTACTGAAACTATTAGTAGAAACTGTATTAATTCAAGTTGAAAATGAAGATTCAAGCACTACTTCATGATGACATCTATTTTTGACTTTCATTCTCCAAATAATGTTTAATTAAACACAATTCAAATTATTAGAATAGCTTATTGAAATGTTGAATAAATTACTTATCATCATGACTGTCATCAGCATTTACGAATTACCTTAAAATAAAGCTAGAAATTCTTATTCAAATTCTTAATCAATTCCCTTCAAAGTTCATTTCAGAATAAAACTTGTTGGAAAATAGATTTTCACCCACAATTAGCAACAGATTGAAGTGTTGTTATTAACATCGTGACTTTTGAATTCATTTGCATTCTTGTCTCATGGAAATATTGTCATTATCTTTTAGAAAACTTCTTTGTTTTGAAGCCTTATTTGTGTAACGAAGCGCGTATACGATTACTTCGCTTTTCCAAGGATCATTAAAATTAGTTTACATCGAAAACAGTGACTGGTTGTTAACAATGAAAGAAACAATGTCATGTTTTGAGGAGCAGTCATGTTTTAAAATTAGCAAGCAGGAATAAACTGATTAATTCAAGGAGAAATAAAAAGATTTCTTTGTGGGAAAGTTTCATACATTTTCTGTAAGATCGTAAGTCAAAGTAATTTAGATTTATAAACTATAAACAATGGGCCTTTTTGATGATATTTCAATAAAAAATGGCAGTATCTGTAGTAATAAAAAAATCATCGTGAGTGAATGTTTAATATTAATTATTAATTCAATATTAATGTTACTTTTTATTACTATATTTAATATTAATATTAGTTTTTTTATCGAAGTGTGAATATTTAATCAATAAATTAATACTATTTCATTGATTATTATGCAAGTAAATAGTCATTAAAACGTATTTAATGTAACATAACATTTAATTTAATGCGCGTGTTTTAAAAGCAAAAATCAGATATTTTTAGTGCAGTTACGATAACCTAATTATGTGCCAATAAAATTATTATTTATGAAAGTTTAACAAAAACAGTAACGTCTTTTATAGTAATTCAACAGATTCCATATTAAAAGCAACATTTCAATGAAATTTTAAGGTTAGCTTTACTTTTGCTTCCACTCAGCAAGATATATTTTCATGAAAAATATCTTTAAGTTTTCACAAAAATAGTTTTTGTTTATATTTCTGCAGCACATACCCATAATTCTTTTGTTTAAAAAAAAACAAACTTGGGAAATATTATTTATTTTATGTGAAGTAAAAAAAACTTCTTTGTCATAAAAGTGTTTTAAAAGCAGCAAAGAACATTTGGATTTCAATTTTTCTGCCAAAACGTGACTTCGAAACACAATTTTGATAACGTTTTATCTGAAACGGAAGTTTTTACTTTCTGCATAACACATGACATTTTCATGGATAATGTAGTAGAATCCGGACAGAATATTTTCAACACCCATTTTCTTCAGAATAAGAAGATGGGAGAAATGTCTCTCTGTATTCAATTCTTTTTTTCACTCATATTTCATATAAAGAAGGCCACATTATGAAATCCTTTCAGGAGAATTCAGATTTTTTATTTCCGGTGTATAAAAATGTATCTGAGGGATGGTTACTTTAAAGTACAGTATTTTTTGGAAAAAGTAAAAAGAATGTAATTTCCCTAAAAAGAATTTATAAGTTCCAGTAACTGACAGGAATTACTTAATAAAATGTATAAATTCCTTTTAAAAGTTAATTAAAAGAGCATTTATCAGTATTAAAACCTTATTTAGTATTAAATAAAGCCTATTTTCATAATATAATATTATAAATAAAATAAATATCTTTGCATGGATATTAGAATTGCATAAAAGGATAATGGTTTTCAGGAAACCTCGCACTGTTAATAATAATTAATTTTTTTCAATCAAAAAAATGTCTGAGTAATTCGTCCAGTTTCAGTTTTTGTTTTTAATTGTTGAATTCTTTTCGAAATTATTAAAGTGCCATGGATGTTTGTAGTGGTTCGAAATCCCCTTTAAGCAGTAGGTTCCGATCTAATATGACTGTAGAGTGTAGGGCTGACAACCCTACCCCATAAAAAGAAAACATCTTCTGTTTAGAAATCTGCCATAAGGCAGACCGCATGGCCCATCATGGGGATGTTGCGCCAATGATGATAGCTATGATGAGTGATATTTACAGAAGGATATTATTATAAACCACTGATTTATTCAATATTAAATAAACAATATATAATATTAAATAAAACAAATTTATACACAAAGTGCTTTTTTGATGATATTTCAATAAAAAAATGGCAGTATCTATAGTAATGAAAAAGTCATCGTGAGTGAATAGTAAATAATTATTTAATATTAATATTAATTTTTATTATTAATTTTTTTATTATTACATTTAATATTAATATTTAATTTTTTTATCAAAATGTGAATATTTAATTAATAAATGAATACTATTTCTGGGGATTATTATGTAAGTAAATCGTTATTAAAACGTAACATAATCTAACGTCATGTATCATAACATTTAATTTAATGCGCTTGTTTTAAAAACAAAAAACCAGCTATTTTCACTAAAGTTACGATAACATAATTACTATGTGCCAATAAAAATATTATGTATCAAATTTAAACAAAAAAAGTAAATTCTTTTTATAGTTATTTAATCGATTTCATATTATAAGTAACAATTCAATGAAATTTTAAGGTTAACTTTTACCTTTGGTTCCAGGACCTGCATGACCGAATGGCTAGCGCTCTGGCGCTCGGTACCAGATTTCGGGTTCGAGTCTCGGCGGTGCCATGGATGCTTTATAGTGGTTCGGAATCCACTTCAAACCATAAATCCTATCTAATAGGATCGTAGAGCGTTGCGGGGCATTGTTACTCCGCGTTTGTAGCTTATCTTCAAGTTACACGCGCCCCTGGGTAATGCAAAAGTGAGTAACGCGTACCTTAAGGCTTCCAAGACCAAGTCTAAGTGTTGGCCAGCTGCATTAGAAAGAAAAAAAACCTTTGGTTCCACTCAACAAAATATATTTTCATGAAAAATGTCTACTTGACTTTTCACAAAAATATTGTTCATATTTCTGTAGCACTTACTCATAATTCTTTTATTTATATAAAAAAAACCTTGGAAACATTATTTATTTTATGTGAAGTGAAAAAGAACTTCTTTATCATAAAAAAGTGTTTTAGACGCAGCAAAGAGTATTTGATTTCAATTTTTCTGCCCAAACGTGACTTCGGAACACAATTTTGATAACGTTTTATCTGAAACGGAAGTGTTTACTTTCTTCGTAACGCATGACGTTTTCATGGATAATGTAGTAGAATCCTGACAGAATATTTTCAACACCCGTTTTCTTCAGAATAAGGAAGATGGGGAGAAATGTCTCTGTATTCAATTCTTTTTTCATTCAGATTTTATATAAAGAGGGGTACGTTATGAAATCCTTTCAGGAGAATTCGGAATTTTTATTTCCGGTACATAAAAATGTATCTGAGGGATGGTTATTTGAAAATACAGTATTTTTGGAAAACAGTAAAAAATTTAATTTCCAGCAAAAGAATTTTTATGCTCCCAGTATTATGTTTTCAGTATTTTACAAGAATTACTTAATAAAATTTATGAATTCCTTATAGGAGTTAATTGAAAATAACATTTATCGGCTCTAAAATTGTATTTAGTAATAAATAAAGCCTATTTTCATAATATAATATTATAAATTTATTAAATACGCAGAAATTTATAAATGCTATAAGAAGTCTTTTGACTACACCCAGATAATATAAAATTTATTACGTTCATCTATGGCAGATTAAATTGGGCTACTCATATATTTAGAATGAATAATTTAAATCCTGTAAAATTTTTCGTTTTTTCATTTTGCAAAGCCACAGGGACAACTATTAGGAAGAGGACGAAAATTAGGTTGCGATGGATAGACGCAGTTGAACAAGCTTGCTGTAATAAATTACTTATCAACACTCACGTCATCAACAATTACGAATTATCTTAAAAATAAATCGAGAAATTATTAATCAATTCCCTTCAAAGATTATTTCAGAATAAAACTTGATAATAGATTTAAAAATAGATTTTCACCCACAATTAGCAACAGTTTGAATTATAATTATGAACTTTGTGACTTTTGAATTCATTTTGCATTCTTGTTTCATGGAAATATTGTCATTATCTTTAGAAAACTTCTTTGTTTTGAAGCCTTATTTGTGTAACGAAGCACGTATACGATTACTTCGCTTTTCTAAGGATCATTAAAATTAGTTCACGGCGAAAACAGTAATTGGTTGTTGACAATGAGGGTTTTAAAGGGAAACAATGTCATGTTTTGAGAAGCAGTCATGTTTTAAAATTAGCAAACGGGAATAAACTGATTAATTCAAGGAGAAGTAAAAAGATTTCTTGATGGGAAAACTTCACACGTTTCACGTTTCTGTAAGTCAAAGTAATTTAGATTTATAATCAATGAAGAAAGATTCTTGATGAAATTGTGATGATTTCTAATTTTCTAATGGAATTCAAAATGAAAAACAATTTACGGTTTTCTTCGCATTTGAATCGAATTGCTTACCTGAAAAATAGTCATATTAACTTTGGTTATAGTTAATTAATAGCTATTAGTCATAGTTAGTAATAGCTATTTACTGAAGTCCTTGCTAAATTATCAACGGTATTTTAATAAATTTAATAATCTTTGATAAGTTTGGGCTGAAAAATCTAAAAATGAAGTCCGTAAAATAATAGTCCACAAAAATGCAGCATTAGTTCAGTCAGTAGGTATGGAAAAAAGGTTTGTCTTGCAAATAATGGGTGGGTGGTTAAGAACTTTTTTTAGGGGGATTTGATTACATTGGTGGCAACATTAAGAAATCAAGTTATTTAAGACGGCAGATAACGGTAAAATTTCGATGGCCGAAAACCGCAAAATTTTATCAGTTTTCAGATTTTTCAAAATGTTTGAGAAAAGGTTAATTTTAACGTTTTTTTCCAATTAGTATTTTAACGAGATTTAAAATTATCACAATATTTATTAGTACGTTTCTTAACTGAATAAAGATGGCTTTAAATAAGATGGCGTAAAATGGCTTTAAATCATCCCTCTGAGTAAATAACACACATTAATTAACACGTTAATACACATTAATCTTTTAAATCAAATTCAAATTTTGGTACAGTATTGTCAAGACAATAAAATGATTTTTAATAATAGCTACTCAAACAATATTCTTAATAGAATACAATGTTATTATACAATGTTTTCTAAATAAAAAAAAAATAGTTTATTATACAATTATTATTTATTGTTACAGATGTTGCTTGAATAAAAACTCCGAATTTCGCTGCGAATTTATATTATTTATAATTTATATTAATTTAATACTTGTTTTTTAAAAGGAAAAAAACAGACATTTTCAGTGAAGTTACGATAACATAATTATGTTGGAATAAAGGTATTATGTATCAAATTTTAACCAAAAAAGTAACGCCTTTTATAGTAATTCAACCGATTCCATATTAAAAGCAACATTTCAATGAAATTACAAGGCAAGTTTTACCTTTGTTTACACTCAACAAAATATATTTCCAGCAAAAAAGTCTTTATGTTTGCACAAAAATAGTTATTGTTCATATTTCTGCAGCACATATAATTCTTTTCTTTTATATATAAATAAAAAACTTGGAAATATTATTTATTTTAGTGAAGTAAAAAGAACTTCTTTATCATAAAAGTATTTTAGACGCAGCAAAGAGTATTTGGATTTCAATTTTTCTGCCGAAACGTGACTTCCAAACACAATTTTGATAACATTTTATCTGAAACGGAAGTGTTTACTTTCTGCGTAACGCATGACGTTTTCATGGATAATGTAGTAGAATCCTGACAGAATATTTTCAACACCCATTTTCTTCAGAATAAGAAGATGGGAAAATGTCTCTCTGTATTCAATTTCTTTTTTTCACTCAGATTTCATATAAAGAAGGCCACATTATGAAATCCTTTCAGGAGAATTCAGAATTTTTATTTCCGGTATATAAAAACGTATCTGAGGGATGGTTACTTAAAAATACAGCATGTTTTAGAAAAAGTAAAAAAAAAAAAAAAAAAATGTAATTTCCTTAAAAGAATTTATTTTGTTCCAACAACATATTTTCCAAGAATTACTTAATACAATTTATGAATTCCTTTTAAAAAAGTAAATAAAAAAGAGCATTTATTAGTATTAAAATTTTATTTAGTAATAAATAAAAGCTATTTTCATAATATAATATTATAAATTAATTAAAAGAGCATTTATCAGTATTTAAATCTTATTTAGTAATAAATAAAGTCTTTTTCATAATATGATATTATAGATGAATTATAATAGCATGGATAATAGAATTTTATAAGAGGGTTATGATTTTCAGGAAACCTTGCACTATTAGTAATAATTAATTTTTTCAACAAAAAAATTTTGAGTAATTTGTTCTGTTTCGATTTTTTAATTGCTCAATACTTTTCAAAATTATTAAAGAGTAATCTAACTAACTCCCCAGTACAACAGCTCATGGTTGGCCAAATCCGGCTGCCTACTGACAATTTCCGAGTCATGAGATGTTTAACAGCCCATGGTGAGCCAATACCGTATGCCTACTGGCAGATTCCGAGATATGAGATGTTTTCTTTGACGGGGTTGGGTTGTCCCTACGCCCAACGCTAACGCTCTACAGTCATATTTGGCCGGGACCTACAGTTTAAAGTAGATTTCGAACCACTACAAACATCCATGGCACAGCCGGAACTCGAATATCCCCAACCTGTGGCACCAAGAGCTAGTCACTCTGTTATCAGGCTCCTAAACGGATAATAATATATATAATATAATATTTTGTTTAACAAAAAAATAAACGTAATAATTATTTCATTATAAAATTATCCTTTAATTAAAAAGTTTTAGTTACTATTGAACAAATCATATTTTTAATATTTTAATTTCCAAAAAATTTAGATTATTTACTATCTAGCCTGTATTTATTGTTCATATAAAATATATACTAATAGTTGCAACTGTAATAATTAACTTAGCAGCAACTGTATTAATTCAAGTTGAAAATGGAGATTCAAGCACTACTTCATGATGACATCTATCTTGACTTTCATTCTCTAACAAAATGCCCTAATTAAACGCAATTCAAATTATTAGAATAGCTTATAATAAAATGTTGAATAAATTACTTACTATCAACATGACTGTTATCAACATTTACGAATTACCTTAAAATAAATTGAAAAATTCTTGTTCAAATTCCTAATCAATTCCTTCAAAGATTAATTCAGAATAAAACTTCTTGGAAAATAGATTTTCACCCATAATTAGCAACAGTTTGAAGTGTTGTAATTTTGAACTTCGTGACTTTTGAATTCATTTTGCATTCTTGTCTGAGAAAATATTGTCATTATCTTTTAGATAACTTCTTTCTTTTGAAGGCTTATTTGTGTAACAAAACACGTACGATTACTTCGCTTTTCCAAGGATCACTAAAATTAATTTACAGCGAAAACAGTGATTGGTTGTTGACAATGAGGGTTTTAGGGAAACAATGTCATGTTTTGAGAAGCAGTCGTGTTTTTAAAATCAGCAAGCAAGAGTAAATTGATTAATTCAAGGAGTAATAAAAGATTTCTTAATGGGAAAACTTCCCACATTTTCTGTAAGTCAAATTATTATAATTTAGAT